>VYZV01038702.1:182478-308618 GCA_013401275.1 Pandion haliaetus | reverse complement strand
CCTTTTTTTTTTTTTTTTTGGTAGCACGGGAGGGGGCAGCACAAGTGACTCCTGTGAGAACCTGCTGGGAATTCTCCCAGCTCCAAGTCAGACCTGCCTCTGGCCAAAGCCCAGCCCATCAGCGATAGTGGTAGCACCTCTGGGATAATGTATTTAATAGGATATTTAATGGGAATGTGAGAGAAACCCCTGTGCAGACACCAAGGTCAGTGAAGAAGGAGGGGGAGGAGGGGGCCACCTGAAGAGGCTGATGGCCCTGCAGCCCGTGGTGAGAAGGCAGGCTGTCCCCCTGCAGCCCAGGGAGGGGAGCGGGGCAGCGGAGGCCCCCCAAGATGGCCGTGACTCCATGGGAAAGCCCGCGCTGGAGCAGTGTGTGACTGGAGAGCAGCCCGCGGAAAGGACCCGCGCCAGGGAAGTTTGTGAGGAACTGCAGCCCGCGGAAAGGACCCACGTTGGAGAAGTTGGTGAAGGACTGTCTCCCGTGGGAGGGACCCCATGGTGGAGCAGGGGACGAGGGAGGAATCCTCCCCCTGAGGAAAGGAGCGGCAGAGACGATGTGTGGCGAGCTGACTCAACCCCCATCCCCTGTTCCCCTGCGCCGCCGGGGGGAGGAGGTAGAAAGCACCGGGAATGGAGCTGAGCCGGGAAGGCGGGAGGGGTGGGGGGAGGTGTTCTGATGTTTGGTTTCCCTTCCCAATACCCTTGTTTTTGATTTGATTTGTAGTAAATGAAATGGATTTTTTTTCTTCCCCAAGTTGAGCCTGTCTTTTGCCCGTGACCATAAGTGGGGAGTGATCCCTCCCAGTCCTTGTCTCGACCCACGAGCCTGCCTTTGGATTTTCTCCTCATCCCAACGTGGCCAGGAAAGGAGGTAGAGAGTGAGCGGCTGCATAGTACTTTGATACCGGCTGGGCTGAAACCACGACAGAAGTGTATCCATTTCTCAATGTAAAATAGCTATTTGTTTAGGAAAAAACCTTTAATTTTGTGTTAAAAGCGTTTATGCTAGCTTAAAATCACAATAAGTATATATAAATATGTTTCCTTCAGGAACAGACATTAAAATGAAAATCAGTTTGTATTTACCCAGCTTTAAATGTGATGCTGTGAGAGCAAAATACTGCAGAAACCATTTCTTCAGCAATATAGCTACCAGCTTCACTCCTGACCTCACAAAATAGTTTGTTCTATGGGGCAGAACTAAGGAGGTCTTGAAGCTAACATTGTGCAAAGTGTCAGGTGAAGGGAAGGCAAAGATCGTGTTTTCACTTCTGTGCAAAGCCACTGCCAGCAATATTTGAAAGTCCACTCTGTTGTGTTGTGTGTGGAACAGACAAAGAGCATCCCATGGTAAGTGGGGTAAATCACCTGTAGAAGTGTTTCCTTCTTTTCCTCTGCTAACTTGTGGATAATTCTAGCTTGGGCTGGCTTCAGAGATGTAAAATAATTAACCCAGGTTGGACTTCGCAGGGCAACACTTAAAGGAGCAAACCAGGCTCCTGAATTTGATTGACACTTCGGATAATTTCATCTCCATAACCTGCTGCCCATCTTCGCAAAGTCAAATAACATCCTTTCACCCCGTTCAAGCAGTGAGAAATTCAGCTGGCTGGAAATGTGAGAGCTAGAGCCAGGGAAGGGCTTGCAGGTTGCAGTGCCTGGCGCTGCTGCTCCTGGTTGGAGTCATCACTGCAAGACAGGCTGAAACCTGGTGTTGCTTTGTGTCTGCTTTGATATATGTTGGATTAGACTACGTACAGTGGAAGAGCTTCAGTAAAACAGGCTAGGCAAACCTAGCTGCAGCTGATTGCCTTGCGTCATCTGCTTTGAACGTTTGCATGAGGGGAGAGAGAGGGTCAAATGTTTTTGGGCAGAGAGGAGAGCTGCATGTGGATCTTGTGTACCTTGGGTGACACCTCTGAGCCTTGAGCTCTTGCATAAATGGGGAAATATTCTTCTCTTCTGCTTCTCTCTTGTGATGAGATTGACCCCATAAATATGCTTTAGCTATCTTCAGGGAAAGCAGGCAGGGAAGTGGTGAGTTTGCTCATCCCAGTAGGTTCTGGGGATGAAAAAGATGCAGAGGCGCTCAGCTTTATCAAGACACATATGCCTCAGAGGGTGCCTCAAGTCCTTAAGCGTATATACTGACAGATGTGGAATAATTAAGTCCTGGGAACCTAGGACATCTTCCAAGCGAGGTGGAATCAGTGAGGGGATTTTGAAGACATCATGGTTTTGTGCTCTGTGAGACTGAATCCTTTTGCAGATCTAGACCTAAGATGCAAGCAGTGATACCCTGCTGAAGGCCTCCAAGGAGATTAATCCGGTGGAAAATATAATGTGTAACTGGGTGCTTAAAGACTGTATTACACACAGCAAGAACTGAGACTACGTGGATAAATTTGACTGCAGAACTGCATAGCTTTGACATGCTTGAATAGAAACATTAGCATAAATTTTAGCTATATTGAAAATGTTTTGTGTGATTGATGCCATTTTAGAAGGCAGTAGATAAACATATGTTGCTGGTTTTGAACGTAAGCAATATTTATTGTAATGACTGTATGAGCTGAGTCTTTTCGGGGTAGGATCTTCTGGTTGAACAGCAAACATCATGCCATTCCCTCATGTTTTCATTAAATGTGAGAGTACGATTATATTACTAAGAATAACACTGTACAACTTGCTGAGTTTTAAGAGTCTCACGTAGGCCTTTAAAGATAGCAGTACATAGAGGGGAAGGGAACATGAGGTTTTCTTTGCTTTAAACTGAGAGGCTGTTTCCAACACCTCCCAATCCCCGACTTGCCAGCTGGGACACTCCCAGGGTCACAACACATCTACTGGGAAATAACATCTTGGTTCAGAAGAAGGGGACATTTCAAAAAGGGCACTCGTGACAAAGGGTGCATGTTCACCTCTGGTTGCTTGCAGAGAAAAGGTTCTTTTCTTTTTTAAATCTATTAGGCAAATAAGAAAAAAACTGCCAGAGAGATTATTTTCCTGGGAAACAGAGTGCTGGGAAGGGATGCAACATTTTAAAGCACATCTGCTACACCCCAGTTGAGTCCTGTCACTTCTAAACGTCTTGGAATAGCTTGCTTTCACCCACCCCATCATTAAAATACGAGTATTAATGGGACTTACAAGAGTGCATCCATGGGGAAATACACTGTATCTCTCTGTTCGTTTCCTTCACGATGACACTGTCTGTGCACACTGTGTGCTTTATTGGCAACAGCTCCTTTTCATTTGAGGTGTGTAAAGCTATATTTACAGTACGACAGTTTTAATTACCGATACAGCAGTGATAAAAGGGAAGGAAAGAAAGGGATACTCCATAATTGCCTGTTTTGCTCTCTGATCAGCGGGACTTCCCTCAGTTTCCTGAGAATTGCTCCCCAAAGGAAGGAAACATATATAAATATGTAAGATGAGATTTAATTACTGAAAGTGCACCAAAAGCACTGTATGTTTCCATGACTGAAACCTTTCCTGGAGTCATGATAGGCATCCAACAAAAAAAATAGGCCACTTATTAGTAAATTATAATCATGCATGGCAATATCCCCTCTAATGGAGTTGGAAAGTACAGGTCTTCATTTTGCAAGAAAGAGTGCTAAAGGGCTGGGACTGCAAGATGAACCTCAAATGACCAAGGCTGTGCTCCACAACTAAATCAGCTCCTCAGAGCGTTGCCCTCAGCAGAGCAGAGGTAAATCCTGCCCTATTGCTGAAGTGGGAGTTTTGGGGCTAGGTTTTAAGAAATGAGAAGCACCTGCTGCTCCCAGTGAAGCTGGCATCCAATGTATCTTTTTCTGGTGGAAACTGGCAATTCACTGAAGCCAGATCCTTCCCTGGGAGCAGATGTAGGAGCAAGGATGGCACTTGGTGTGAGACACGGTCAGCATTGCAGACTCACTCACTGATATAAGCAACTCTGCTTCAAGTCGCTGCTCTGCTGTAGTTCAGACCAAAATTTTGGTCTCCCGGTATCTCAGGGGAACCTTTGACCTGCAGGGCTGATGTGAGATTTGTTTCTCTCTGTCTCTCTTTTCTGTCCTGCAGTGGTGTACAACTAACCGGTACGCTACAGTGAATGAGAAGCCTCCTGTATTTTTATGCAGAAAAAAAATCACAGCCTTCCAAAAACTTTGTAAGGTATGGAGGTGTGTTTGCCCCACTGCAGAGCAGAAGCAGATTTTTAATAGCATAAAAGCACCTTTAGGTCAGAGACATTGTTTTCCACACACCTCTACTTAGGAATTTTTTTCCAGGTATAAGGGGGTGTTGTGTCTTTTGGTACTCTGGCAACACGGACTCACTCTCAAAATGTTCTTTTCTGTAGGATTTGTTTGCATGACTCTTCCTTGTATTTTGTAGTTGATTAGTTTAGATTGATGCAATTAGTGTAATTAAGTGTAATTATGAATTTTGGTGCAAATTCATGTAATCATATATTTACAATGTGTAATTAGGTAATTACAATACATAATTTGCAATATAAAATGTAATGTCATTACACAATGCTGATTAAATTTCATGTAAAAAAAGATGTCCTGGGTATGTGGAATGGATAATCTCAAAAGTTCATTCTTTTGGAATATCTTTAGGAACTCCTTTCCAAATGATCCAACCCCCTCTATTTCCCATATGGAACTGGGACCTTGCAAAAATCTGATTTTATACAGCAAATGTATTTCCTCATCTCACTGTGGCCAGCTGAAAAAATGCCTTCACCCTCCACCTGCATTTTCCAACATCTTTTCTACATACATACTTTTAACACAGACAAAAAAGAACTCCAATAAGACATGCCAATAATTAACAGCAGCAGCAAGAAGAGCAGTGATGCAAAATAACAAAGAGATTTATGTTTTGGAATTGTAATGATTTGTTCTCCATTTTATTGAATCCATTTTTCTATGCAATATTTAATCTCTGAGCAGAGCATTTAAAATGCAGCAATTAAATGCCTTTATATGTTGATGCATCTCTGAGGACCAAAGATTAAGTAAATGGATTTTGCTTGTGGATACTTTGAGGAAGTCTTTTGGGAAATGAATTTTCCATTTCAGCATCAGAAGTAAATATTACCTCCATGATCACCATGGCAGCTTAAGACTGCAGCAGGGACACCTGTCTGTGTGTCTACAAAGTCTTCTGTAGTGTGTTCATAGAGACTGTTCATTCCCGTGGATGAGGACTAAATAAATGGAGCCTGCTGTATTTGCTAGACATTTTCTCAAGATATTGAGGTTATTGGTCAATGGATGTGACGATAGAGCAAAAGATCACTCCCACACTAACCTAGCAAACCATCTGCATGTCCCAACCTATTAGCATATGAAAAACCTGACTCCTAGGACTTTACAATATCCCAGTAAGCATTTCCCTCCACCTGTAGGACCAAGAGGTCCTTTAAAATTACCGTAATGTGAGATTTAGGTATCTTTAACCCATTGTATTCCAAAGGTTTAGCAGATCTCTTGAGGATCTAAGCAAATAATTGTTCTTGTCTGTGCAGTCTCACAGCCCCATTTCTACTGAGCCATCAAGCTACAAAGCACAACATGCTGAAACTGCTTGTTCTCTTGGAGAAAATGTGACTCAACATTTATTTTGGTCAAGTTATCCCCCAGTTCATGGGAAATAAGTGAGAAGACAGTGAGGCACTACAGAATTTAATTTTTAGTCCGATGCCGCTGGCTAGGACAGCTGCAAAGGGAGATTGTTTCATCCATGCAGTAAAACATCTTCCCCAACACTGTAGGTGTTCTGTAGCTAAGGAGTAAAGTATTTCATGAGCCCAAAAGGGGCCTGGGCTATGAGCGGCTCTTGAGGGACTTTGGACACTGGCCGGCTTCTGGTGCCAAGCCATTGATGTAAATCGGGGTGTATCGGTGAAACTTCATACCATCCTTGTTAAAAATGATGTGAACTCCAAACAGGCATGAAGCCAGAAGCTGAGTTTGAAAAAGGGCCGTGTCATATCCTGCTCCATGTTGGCAGATTTCCATTGCAATCAACACCTTCACGCAGCTAACACCTTCCTGAGCTCCAGATGCGAGTGCTTTGAACTAAGTCTAACCTGACTACAAATCCTGCTTGGCTTGCCAAGGAAAATAAGGCTGAACTTTCCAACAATTGCATTAAGAATCACCCTGAAGAAACAGCTTTCCACATCGGTTTCCAAACAGTTTGGTCTTCTCTACCCTTGAAATAGGGTTTTGAGCAGAATCTAGGCTTGCTTTCTATTAGGGCTGAAAATTAAGTATGAGCAGGTCCATAAGCAGAGAATAAGAACTGCTGAAAACAGACGAAAATCATTAGCTGGGGCACTCTGCTCCATGAAGCTCTTTGGAAAAATGAGTTAATTGACCAACCACCTCGTTCACAAAACTCTCGCTGATGCACAAGGAATTTGTGCCATTGGTTTCCATTAATGCCTGTGAAGACTAACCATGAAAATATCCTCTGCACAGATGGCAGAATAAATTGTGTAGCTCTGCTATGAAATAAATATGGATGTTACCAAATAAAGAACAGGTTTGTGCATAGATCCTGTAAAAACCAGTCTGTGATGTCTGGCTGTGAAGCAAGTCAAAGCACAGCAAGGCAAGTCAAAGGGAGATAGTTTAGATCTAAAAAGTGTTAGGTGCCTGGAGAGGATTTGGAATAAAAATAAATACACCTAATTGAAATAAAAGGGAAAAGCACATCTTCTGACAGCAGAAGTACGTGTTAAGATAGGAACTACCAAATGCAGGAGTTGCTTTTTCAAGATACATTAGAGTCCTTTAAAATGTCTGTAAAGGAAATAAGATTATCAGGATGGCTTTATCATTAGAAGAAAAGGAATATTAAAAGACCTCAGTTCAGTCTGAATAAAAAAGATAAATTTCAAGTAAACTGGCATGGAGTTTATCCATGGTTGGGTTTGCAGTAATAAAGTCAGGGAGGGAATAAGCTGGGTGATTTACAGGCAGTAAGCTTCTGTAAAATTTACAAACTGCTGTTATAAAATGTCACCTTTTATGATGCATTCCACTCAGCCTGCATATATAAAGGGCACTGTAATGGAAAGAGTAGCAAAGGCAAAGCAGTCTTCTGTCCTACCTAGCTAGCTACCTTTTTTGCTTTTACAGCAGTAGGAGAGATCTATCATCCAATGACCCCGCTGCTAGGTTTTTTTCTCATTAATTTTTCTGTTTGTGTAGGTACACTGTTGGCCTTGCCATTATTAATAGAAAATTTAGGGTGGTTTAAATGAGACAGATTTTTGTAAGATGCTTATGAATGAATAGAGCAAGATGCCTCCCACCCCCCTCGGTGTTTATAAAAAAAATAGGGCTTATGATAGATTTGGGTAATTTTCTGTTTTCTCTGCTTTGATTTAATTGCTTGCTCTACAGCTATGCAAGGCTTAGGTGCGATAGGACTTAGGAATCCACAGTCGAAATTAACTTTTTTTGTGAAGCTCTGAGTTTCTGCAGCAGTTAAGCACCTCTTGATCTTGGGAACTCAACATCCATTTCCAACCTGACTAACTGAATCTAGAAAAACCTCCAAGAATCCCCCGCCGCAAAAGGTGTCAAGTCTGTTAGAAGGTTTTGCTGGAAGGGCGACTGGGTATTTCTCATTGCACCTTTTGGACAAGCCCAGGGGTCCTGGATAGAGATCATTCTGGCTGGCGATATCAGGTTTCTGGTCAGCCTGGCCAGGAGGTGTCCAGGATGGTCTCCTCAGCCAGGTGAGCTACGGTGACTGAGCTCCTTTGGAATCACAGCCTGGTCCCTGCTTACTGCCAAAGCCCCCCATGTGAACCAAGTCCTGCTCAGCCCACACATGTTCCTCTCATTTTCTGTGCTGACTGAGGGGGTAATTCCTGCACAGTATGTTGGTGGGCTCTTTGCAGTCCAGCGTGATTGACACAGGTGCCTCTGCTCTAAGGGGAAAGTCCTAATATTCTTCTTTAGTCAGTGCTAGCAAAGAAGAAATACACTCTGAATTAAGATTTTAACAGGGCTGTATTCTGGAAGTTCAGCAAAATAAATCAATAATGGTGGTGATAAAACTGCAGTTTAATGGTAGCCGTTATAGTAAAACAACAGTCAGTGTACAGCCATTTTACCACCCGATGGCCATGGTTTCTACAGTTTATTCTGACAGATTTATTGTTGCCTTCTTTTAATAATCTACTTCTCTTTAGCACAACCACCGTCATTATAAGTTTAAAATAAGGTCTTTATAATTTTACTGTGCAGAAAATAATAGATTTTATATCTACTGCCTAGCTAGCAAAATATTTAAATTCAAACTGTTCATAAACAGAACAACAAATAAATACAGTTTAGGAACCATTTCTTTTGGTGGAAATTGGATGAGCCTCATTGCCTGCAGCAGAGAAGTGTGTCTGAGCATGCGGGATGGTGAGTCCTGTGGCTGCGAACCTGCCAGTAAAATCCAAGAGTCGCATGTTGTGCAATGGGTAGCAACCAGCAAACTGGTTTACATTCCTAAAAAAGTTGTATTTAAGTAATTCAGAGCTGGAATGTAGGAGAGTACAGGAATACAGGAGAATTTGGATTGTCTTGGAAGGAGTAATTTCATGTTATGTACATAAAGCAATATACAGACCCAGTGTCATGCCAGTACAACTCCACAACTTCTGAAGTTAAGGTCTAAAGAGTGAGATCATTTTTCAGCACTGACTTTTATGGAAGTACTTTGACTTGTGGTGGGTTCCGTCACATGTAAGTTAGAGTGTTACATGGCCAGGCCCCTGCATGCAAGAACAGTGAATAAACGCAGTAAAATCAAGTGGTATGAAAAAAAAAAAAAAAGAACCAGGAAAAAAAAATCAAAATGGGGAGATGCTGTGGCTTTGCATGTTGAATGAGAACTTCAGTATTATGTGTTCCTCTCATTGATATCAATGCTAACTTTGTGGGCAGTGAAGCTGGTCTAAGGCTGAACCTTTCAGGCTGTCACGGGCACACAGAGTGCTTTTTCTCACATCATGCTTCTGGGGCTGTGCTATTGCGTTGCTCTGCAAAAATACAGTGGGTAAGAGATCAGACTTGGTGAGTCCTGTGTCTGACCTGGGCCAACAGGACCTGCATGGGAAAGGGTGTGCTCAGCGAGGAAGGTGGCAAAGTTTAGAGGCAGAGAGGTCCCAAAGAAGGAAAATTGAGTGCATCTCTTGACAGGCATTTGCAGTTGGCATTTCTTCCTGCAACATGCTTTTTTCCTTGTGCCCGTTGGAATTTGAGCTTTTAGGATGTGCTTTTCTCCTGGCCTGTGGATTTGAGTGTGAACACAAATGTGAAAGACAGAAATATGTTAAGTCTTGTTAAAGCACTTACAGCAATTTGTGCAGGAGCCAGGTGAGCTTATACAGAGCAAGATTAATATCACCACTCTGCAGATTGTGACTTAAATCAGGATTGCAACGAGACTCTGTGTCAGGACTAAAAATAGAGAACAGGCCTATGAGTCTCTTTTGCATAAAGCCATCCTTCCTCTATGAATGTGCATGCCTGCTCCTGTTGAAATCAGTCCCAGCATTTCCACTGATTTTAATGAATCGGAACAGGCCACAAGCACCTGTTCCTTCAGGTCTGTCTCCTGCACTAATATCTAGTTTGGATTTCCTTCTGCAGCATATGTTAAGCACTTGATAGTAAACTATTTGAGCAAATCCAACACTTCTCAATGGAATTACTTAAATTAAGGATGTGTAGATCAACAGAATTATATTTCATCAGCAAATACAAAAAGTTGGCACTTCAAAGCACCAAATATTTTGTACAAATAGATGCTGTACCCAGTTAGAAAGTCAAAGAAAAAATCTTGATGTATGTTGATCTATTTCTTCTGTGTATAGAATTACTCTGCCAAAAGTCTTTGGACCCTGGCTAGCCTCCTAAAGTAGTAGAGGACCTGGCACAGGTCTTTTTAGAATCAAATCTGTTTTCTTCCTCATTTCTGCTGGTTTGAGGATTAAATAATATTCAGTTGTACCAGAAAACTGGACCTGAAGCAAACTTAGTTTTATGCTACTGGGGACCGCAGTGCTGCAAAGCCATATTTATGGTTTGAACTGGCACAGTTTTAGGTGTGATGGAGTCGTGTCTCATATAATTTCTTCCTTTTCACCTGCTTATCTTACTATTTTTAAGTCCTCTTCCTGCAAAAGGAAAAGTCTGAGTATTAGGTTCCCTGAGGATTAGGTTGCCTGTCCAAATCCAGTGAATGGCCTTTCTGTGCAATATGTACACGCCTGCATACTGTTTTTCCGTCAGGTTCTCCACATCTTCAGTGCACAGAAGAGGGGTGCTCAAAGAACAAGCAGATGTTTGGTAGTCCCATTTTTGTCATTGTTCCTTGTGCAGCCTCATGAATTATTTGCACTCACTGTTCAAACCTTACTCAGAAAACAATTGTTAATCTCCTCCTGGGCTCTCATTTGATGTTCATTGCTACAGTACCTAAATGCTTCACAAATATTAACGCACTTATTTTTATACCATTCACCTGGACATGTATTAACTCCATTTTACTGATCAGGAACAATGACGTGGGGATAGAGGTTAAAAATATCCCCATCTGCATACCCAGATAGAGACCTGGGGGTTTGATTTTCAGCGCACCCAGGACTATCCAGCACATTGCTTTCAGCTGGAGCTGCACAAGCTCCAGCCTTCTGCCAGCACGACTCCGGTGTCTTGCTAGGCACCTGGCGGTGCCCATATTGCCAGCTCCACCAAAGTCCCGTTTGGCAGAACTGGGGAGGGAATACACCTTTTCAGGGGCGGGGAGACTCTAGCACTGCTGGGTCTGAAAATTGGGTTCTGAGCTGCCTTGACCTTGTATCATCCAGCCATGACTTCTGCCACGAGTCACAATTTCTGGCACAGTCCAAAGGTAGCCCAGCTCTTTTTTCCATGGGACAGCATTGCTTGCCATAGCACACAGTCAGCCCGCTGCCTTGCAGCACTTCAGACTATCTCAGTGAATCTATACAACTAGTTATGATTTTCCTGAAGACACAGATGCACAGAAGCAGCAAGGTTGCACCCTCTGGGTATAAAAAGAGCTGTTAATTAATAATTGGATGTCTCAGCTATTTGGATGGTAGGATGTGATTTGTGGCTTTGAATACATTTCTCCAAGTAGGACATGAGTTCAAAATTGCTTTGAACACTTCTGAGGCACTGGGCTGTGACGAGGGTCCGTGCCAGCAATCCTGTTGTGTCTGGACAACCATGCTACGAGCACGGGGAGATTCCTCTGTCTGTGGCTCTAAGGGTTGGTTAAGCTGAGGGATGCAGGTGTAAATGCCGTGCATCTGCATACAGCCATAGCTGAAATACATAGATGGAGATAATCTCATAGCTTAATGAATCACCATCCCTTCTGCAGGAGAATGAGGGCTTAACTGTCTGTGGGGACCCTCGTTACTTTGGTGCCTTGACATTGCAGTACTGTGTTGTCGCTCAGTTTTCGTCTCAGCTTTGGAGCCCAGCTCCAGATGAGGCTAGGATAATTTAAGAATATTTGAGAAGAATTGAAATTAATATACCGGGCCCTTGGAGTACCTGCGTTTGGCATCCCATGGATCAAGGTACCTGTATGTGACCTTGGAGACCGCGCAAATAGTTTCTATAATTAGGCATGTCTTGCTGATAGATTGGCTCCCTTGAAGCAGCATGTTGGAAGGACAAGAGTGCCTCTTGCTAAGTGTCTTCTTGTCATACTGTGTTCAGCGCTCAGTGAGTATGTCCTGATGGCTAGCTCCCTCAAAACCACTGCAAGCCTTTCCCGAATAAACAGCCTCAACACTGCTGAAATCATAAAGCAAGCTGCAGGCTAACATGGTTATTACAGGACCATGGGCTGCAAAAAATCCAGGGTTGATACCCCTCTGGAAGAATCCTCCCCATCAGACTCATTGGTCAAGACTTGGTATAATAGAACTCGTAAAGCATAAGATCCATTTTTGCAAGTTTCACACAAATTTGCACAGGAACTTAGAGAAGGCTTTGAATGTTGTATCACGGAACAAAAGTGAGGAAAATGAGGTTCATATTAGAGATGCTCTTTTTCTATATTCTGATGCTTACAG
Source organism: Pandion haliaetus (assembly GCA_013401275.1). Lineage (NCBI taxonomy): Eukaryota > Metazoa > Chordata > Aves > Accipitriformes > Pandionidae > Pandion > Pandion haliaetus. Next base: position 296,485 of record VYZV01038702.1, on the reverse strand, counting down.
GAGTTTCCTCGACAACTGTTGCGCATATACACCGACACATATTCCCACCAGCCACCAACCCAACGTGGGTTTCGCACTGCGACATCAGGCAGAATCACAGCACCAGGTGGGATGGCCTCAGGCCAGTTTCTGCATCCCAGGGAGACTCCCGCAGGCTCTAAAGTAATTTTTGGGAGGCTTTGGATGCCTTATGTGGAGGATATATTAAATATGCCTTAGAGGAGGAAAGGCAAAAGGCTGAATTATTCTGAGACCCGCAGAAATAATATTGAAATGTCTAAGGAGCGCTCCAGCGTCCCTAATCGAACCAGAGGAGTAGATCAGTTTTATCACGGCTGATGGGTCTCAAACATTGGCTAACAGTACCTCTCACTCCTATGCAGGGAGGTCATTTTCTCAGCTTAGAACACAGTGGGGAAACTACCTTGACAGCAATATTTTGCACAGGGTGGCAAGACTGCTTGCTAAGGGGATTTAAAAACCCCACAAAATTCTGTGACCATCCCTTCTCCAAGAGAATAAGGTGCATGAGGGATTAAGGTACCTTCAGATATTGACTGGTGGCTCTGAAGATATTACGAGAACCTCTGTCTCAGATATCATCTATTCAAGAGGTAAGCACTTTTTTTTTTTTGCCCCAAGAATGGGCCTTTGCTAAGTTTTCATCCTAATCAGTGGAAGGAACAGATGTTTCTACTAGCGACAAAGAAATTAGTCAAGTGGTTGGTGAGTTGCTTTCTGGGAAAGCACCTGTAAAGTGTGGATTGGTCTCCTAAGAAACATTTAATTTTTATAGTTATCAACAAGGATTTGGACTGAACTTGTGAACAGGGACAGCTTCTAAAAGGACACATCATTATCTGTTAGGTCAAAAGGGTAGGGGAGATAGACACTGGGAGGACAACCAATCAGTATTTCTAACAAAAGGCAATTATGGCTAAAACAGAAACAATAAATGTCAAAACTCAATTTTTGAGACTCTGAGACTGTCACCCTTTTGCCTGTGACTCTAAAAGTGTTCTGCACCTAATTCTTCTCTTCCTTTTTTCAGAGTTAGAGGTGGTTACTACCACACAGGTAATAACTGGGCACTTATACACAGTTACACAGCAATAATATGGACTCACTGTGGAGGATTTTCATCTTATTTAGCAAGTGACAATCCAGAAAGATTGATTAGATTAAGGAAAGGGGAGGAATACTAATGAGGATCAGCTCTACCAGGTCGTTCAACCTGGGATGTAATTGAGGGCTAGCCCATCACCAAGAAAATCCCATTGATTTCCAGCCTTGGGGCAGCAAGATCCGTCTTCTGCAGGATGTGGTATAGTGGGTTCATCCTTGTTATGGGTTTGTGTGACGCGGTTTTCCTTGGTGGCAGGGGAGGGGGGCTGCAGAGGTGGCCCCTTTAAGAAGTTGCTTGGAAGAATTCGCTGCCCCAAAATGTCGGACCAGCGCGCCAAAATGTCGGACCCGCCTCTAGGCGGGGAGTGACGGTGGTAGCGCCTCTGGGAAAACATATTTAAGAAGGGGAACCGGTAGTGTGGGGGTTGGGAAACCTGAGAGGAACACCGCTGCCGACACTGGAGTCATGGAAGTGGAGGGGGAGGAGGAGGCGCCTGAGGAGGCTGATGGCCCTGCAGCCCAGGGGGGTGAACGGTGGAGCGGAGGCTCCCGAAGGTGGCCGTAACCCCATGGTAAAAACCGCGCTGAAGCAGTGTGTGACTGGAGAGCAGCCCGCGGAAAGGACCCGCGCCAGGGGAGTTCGGGAAGAACTGAAGCCCGCGGAAAGGACCCACGCCAGGGAAGTTTGTGAGGAACTGCAGCCCGCGGAAAGGAACCACGTTGGAGAAGTTGGTGAAGGACTGTCTCCCGTGGGAGGGACCCCACGGTGGAGCAGGGGACGAGTGAGGAATCTTCCCCCTGAGGAAAGGAGCGGCAGAGACGATGTGTGGCGAGCTGACTCAACCCCCATCCCCTGTTCCCCTGCGCCGCCGGGGGGAGGAGGTAGAAAGCATCGGGAGTGGAACTGAGCCGGGAAGGCGGGAGGGGTGGGGGGAGGTTGTTCTGATGTTTAGTTTCCCTTCCTAATACCCTTGTGTTTTGTTTTTGTTTTGATTTGTAGTAAATTAAATTGATTTTGTTTTTTTCCCAAGTTGAGCCTGTCTTTTGCCCGTGACCATAAGTGGGGAGTGATCCCTCCCAGTCCTTGTCTCGACCCACGAGCCTGCCTTTGGATTTTCTCCTCATCCCAACGTGGCCAGGTGCGGGGGTGGGGTGTGAGTGAGCGGCTTCGTGGTGCTTTGTTACCAGCTGGGCTGACCTGAAACCACGACAGTCCTGTAGGACCAATGTTAGTTCAGATGTAGTACAGGCTGCTAAAATACGCCCCCCCTCCCCCCCAAGTGTTATGAGTGCAGGCAGTGTCTGGAAATGTACCCAGCTGGCAGCTCATGGAGACAGGAGCAGAGATGTGGTTCTTCTCATGTTGTTCCAGCCCACCTGAATGGTGGGTAAATAACTGTCTTCTGATCCAGATGGGCTTGTTGAGTGGCTCCATGTGCATTTCAAGCCACAGTCAGTGCCAGGGGATACGCATGTGAAAACATGAGACATGGTACCTTTGGTAGGAGATAGGTGGGGAAATGCCTGGGTGACAATCCTGTTCTACCATCAACACTTGCTGAAAAGTATGTTGTGCCCATATTGTTGGAACAAATTTTATGGCATTAGCATCCCCGGATTTTTGCAGCCATGATACTGCTGAAATGAGAGGGTTTTTCTGTGAATGTTTTCTTCAATTATACGTATTTGCCAGTCTGAGTTAACTGTCTGTAGATTTTGTGTTGATTTCAGACAGTTCAGCCTCACTGTTGCCTGTTACCTTTGTGTAACAGAATAGCTACCTTAAATGGTGTTGTTTCTGGCTTCTGGTTGGGTAATTTAAAATTCTTAAATGGGAGGTTGGGAGATAGCATTTGCTAAATAATTAATCACATATACTCTTGTTTGCAGGCTGGTTTTTTTTCTTGTGGGGATAAATGGTTGCTTGCATAAAGAACAATCCTTTTGCACAAATCTGCGCAGACAAAACTTTGTTGCAGCCAATATTAAACATCATGGGAAATCAACATGGCTGCAATGAAGAGCTGTTAAGAATATGAATGAGTGTGCTTAAAAATTCTTGGGTTATCTGAATTTCAAGCTGAATGCAGCAGCAACCCTCAAAGAATGATTTTTTTATAAATAATTCACTGTGTGCACAAAGCCTGCATTTTATTTCTATTTAGCTTTGGATTCCTTGAGTTTATTTTTCCGTTATATGGGAGATGTGGAAGCATATTATTGGCCGTATCTTTACAAGCAGGGATGTAATTCTGGGAATGGTGGGAGAGCTTGACTCATGCCATGATTTCTGCCACAGAGCTTAAACCCTGACACAGCCTCTAGTGCCCTGTTCTCTCCACTCACCCCTGAAAAAGGCAGAAAGCGAGAAGAATATTGTATGAACAGGACAGGGAGGCCAAGGACTGTCTCGTGCTCTGTGATCCTGGCAATGCTACCGGCAGCCCCACTGAAGGGAAACAACGATGGCTCTGAACAGCTCTGGAAGAGCTCCGGCTGCACTCCACTCCACTGAAACGCGCAGCATACCTTACAGTAAAACAAACAAGCAAACCTTGAAAAGGGAAGCAATATGCCGCCCTTGCTCAAAGAGCCTATCTCATAAAAGGGACTTTAAATGCCTTTGGGAGTTTTTACTACTACTCCAACTTGCAATTCTCTTCACATATCACTTCAGTCCCTAAATAGTGTCTTAGAGCTCTAAAAATCAGACCCCCCCTAGACCTCCTGCTAGCATAATAATATTTGTTTCCTGCTTATTCGAGTGTGTCTGTGCATGTTTAGCAGATTGGGGCTAGGAGCAGGGGCAAAGGGAGACAACGGCAGGCTGAAGTACCCATTTTCTAGCTAAACTGCTGGGAACACATAATTATAATCGGCACCTTAGAACATTAAAGCATCTTTCAGAAATGCTTCCACTCCATAGCAATAATTATTGCTATACAATCACGAGGAAACAGCGTATTCAAGAACACTTGGTGTAGTTCACTTTACGAGAACATGTATATTCAAAGATTAAAAGAACAATAAATGGAGCTGTTCCTCTCAAGACATTGAAATTCATTTGAGCTGATGGACTTGAATGCATGTTTGTCAAATACAGGTAATGTTCAGCTACACTGTAAATCATGGACTACCATGGCTTGTGCATACTGATGTTTCCTGAAGAGGATGTGCGAATGCTACTTCTGCTTGATTTTATCAACTATATTCAGCCTTATATTGAATGTCTGTCTCATAGTGGACTGAACCTGTATTATTTAACATGTCTTTCCTTATTAAATGTAGATTTGGTTTGGCTTGAGGAGGAGGTGTGAGAACAGGTCAGGCTGGAAGCTATCTCAGAACCTGAAGGTTTAGGTTAAATTAACTTATTTTTAGGTTTTATCAAATTTAAGCAGTCTATCCTGTTTTGCCTGTACTTATAGACCTGAAAAGATGGTGACCTGAGCTAATATTACAAGTCAGGGCTTTAACCATCTCCTGCAATAATTGCAAATCCTGCTAACACCTAGAACATTTAATTGAAAGGTTGGGGGTTTATGCAGGAAGACTGCTTCAAGTTTTTAATCACATTGATGAAGTAGTAATGAGAGAGTCCATGGGAGTTTATTTTCACTGTAATACATATTTCTGCTGGGTGGTTGTTCTAGGGGCTCAGAAATTGGGTGGGCTCCTATAGGGTCTCAGCACAGAGTTTGGGTGAGCTTTTAAGAGCAATGGGTTTATGACTGATCTTAATCTTCATTCCTCCACCAGTATCTGTCAGCATCGGCTGAAGCCTCCTACCCCCTCCAAAGGAGTTATTGCTCTGTGAAGAGACAGTGTCTGACTATTTGAATCACTGCCGTGCTATTTGTGCAGCTCCTTTTTGGTCTGTATTTAAATACCCTGTCTGCTGAAATGTCTTTTCCTATTATAAGCCAGTTCGTCCTGGGTCTGGGACAAGGACCCCCTTCTTAAAAGATCCCCGGAAGGTGTTTGGGTGAGCCCTGGCCAGAGCTGAAACACTTGAACAGAAGATCTGGTGGGCATTGCAAAGTGTTCACAACAGCTGTCAAATTCCAGGAGACAGGCTGAATAAGTGTATCCATCCTCTTGAGAACAGCCTGGGAAGCTGGTGAAGGGAACTGGTCCAGCTAGAAAAGAATGAAATAACCTAGACCTGCAGCTTTGGCTACAAAGTGAAATAGTCAATTTTATTTATTTTTTTTTAAATTGTTACTCAGTATAATTTTGTCTGAAGTTTTCACACACTGTTTCTGTTCTTGGAGGAGGGTGAGTGGGAAAACTAGGTTCTGCCGAAGAGCATGAGCTTGTCAGAAAGCCACTTAATGCAAGGGCACGTAGCTGGGAAAGTACTGAATTCCCTCTTTATGGACTACTACAAAGGAGGAAAAGCACGAGATGCAATTAGCATTTGGGGTTTTCATATATCAGAACTAGGAATAAAAGAGGGATGCAGAGAGGGACCAGACCATGCTGACTTTTCTTCCTTTGGTGCTGTCTTACCCTATGCAAGTCCTGCAGTACTTTGCTTCCACAGATACTGCTCCATTGTTCAATTTCTTGGGTGCACCAGAGCAATTGTGTGAACAAAACCTTGCAGGAGGTGACCCTAAAGGAGTTTGGTTTAGACAGTTACCTGCAATAAGTTGAGGAGAGTCAGAAATGGTCTCCAAACTGTTAGAGATAAACAACTTGGGATAAAAATGTAATTTTTTTTATAATTAACTTCTGATTTCATCATTTTAAAGCCTTTTAAACATCAACCCTAATGTTAATTGACTCACAATTTGGTGGCATGATGAGCAGATGCCACTTACCTGTTCCTTGGCACCCCGAGCAGATACCACCTGCCTTCTACAAGGGATTATAAACAGGTTCAACCTGTTCATTGGCAATGTGAGAGAAAAACACCTTCTGTATTCCCTGGCAAAATGTGGAGGTGCTACTTGCCCTCTGCTTATTAACATAAGCAAAGAGCTGGCACGTACTTTCTGCCTTGAATCAGCACTAGAGATCAGAGATTGTCGTTTATTTCAGATGCACTCTCACCTTCAGATACACATGCTGTCTCATTTTTTATGAACAATTACTAGTAGAAGCAATCATCACAGCAATAACAGCAGTGCTGTATTTGTGCGTGGAAGCTCAGTCTCAGATCTGTTCACGAGGCTGCTGGATTTTTCCGTAAATAAAACTTTAGGAAAGGTGCCAGCTGAGGTCAGGTAGTTCCTCATTATTTACCTTGGCTTATGAATTAAATTTATGGCGGTGTTCATGCAAAGCTTGAAGAATCTGTGAGTGTTTTGAGCACAGGTTCTTGGTGTTTTGGAGATTTGCTTTCTCCGTCAAATAGCTGATCAACTGGTGCCCAAAGGAGGAGTTCAAGCTGGAATGGACACCCTAATGCTACAAAGGTTGGCTGGAATAAGCCATTAGTACGTCCTTTGTAGCAAATGCTCCTGCGGGAAACCTATAGAATTTGCTAATGCTAAAATTAAAAGCTTCAACAGATACTGCTCTAAAGGTCTGGAGAACAAACCAGAGTGTTTTCTAGGTGTTCCATGAAATGCTGTGAGAAGGATAGAATTCATGAGGGATTTTTCTGAGTGCAAGCTCCTCAGTTTCATTTGCATCCATGCAAAGTATGTGAGATGGGCAAGCATTACCCTTTATTTATGACTTGCAGGTATCAGTCCCGAATGCTGTTGAAGAGAGAACTTTCCTAACCAATCCCTTCGACTATGTGTCTCATTTTGTACTTCTCCACAGCTCTCCCCTTCTGTCAAGCAGTAAATATACTTGTTATTTTTCCTTTACTTTTGTGCGTGACATATCTTACCCTTATGTATTATTTCTGATTAAGATGTTGCTCCTGCTTCTTTCCAGCCCAAGGCAGCAGCCTCCAATACCTTTGCCTTATTAACACTGCAAACATTTCCCTGTCTTTCCCCACGCTGCCTTTCATGCTTGAATAAACTTCCTGTAAAAATTCACAAACCCCCTCATTATCTTCCTTCAAATACCTTTTAAAAACTCTCCTAGGCTGTACCCACAAGAAACCCCTTGATAACAGACCACTGGCTGTAGAGTCTGCTGCTCCTTGCAATGACTGAGAGCACCTTGGTGTTTTCTCCCATCAGGTGACATCATAGTTTTTGATTGCCTTCATTTCTTTTCCTGTGTGAACAGTGGAGTTTTGATATTGCCATGGCTGGGCAGAGCTCCTGCAGATCTTGAGGAGATGCTGCATTACCTCATGCAGAAGTATTTGCCTCACAGAGAGGCCAGAGGAAGCTCTCTTGGGCAGCATGAGAGCCTAAAATAGAGTAGCAGCCCAGAAGGATGGCACGTGTTCACCTTGTTTGAGCCAGGACAAAAGTGTCTAGATTTGTTTTCTCTGTTGCCAAGTTAAAACTCAATTTCAGTGGTTTCCAGCTTTTCATTTCCACACAGCTGTTACAATTAGGACCTGGGACCTCTAAACTACTGACGAAGCTTTCGTTTAAGCTTTTGTGATGCTGGTGCAGCAACGTTATGCCCTGTGACGAACGTCCAACAAGCCATGTGGGCAACACAAACCAGCGGACAGACTTTCTAAGGATGCAGGCACCTATTTGAGCAAGCTCACGGGCACATCAAACTGTCACGTAAGATTTCCACGATGAGCTGGCATGAAATTCTAATTATGGGCAACTATTGCTTTCCACTCTGCTGACAATTTATTGGGAATCGCATTGAGTCTTTGCTGCAGGCCACTCCTTTAGCTTAACTTGACCTGACAGACAGTACCCAGTGTTGTGCGTCACAACACAAAACATGACACAGTGCATCTGAAGACAGAAAGGGGCGATCCTGGGGACAGAAATACTTGTTAAAGGATTTATAGGGAAAGAGGAGTCTTTATTCACAAAAGCTCAGGATGGAGGTATTTGGCTTTGATTCCCTCCACATCCTCAGGAAACTGGTGATGTGCTTCTAATGTAAAAACTACCCCTACTATCATCCTCCACCAAGGATGATGCTTGGGACAGCAGGACATTCAATGACCAAATCCCTTGCTTGCCTTGTGGCAGCACATTGACACCCTCTGTCTGAGTGGCAATTCCTGGTGCATTACACACCGAGCACTTCGCAAGAGCAGCAATTCTCAACCTTGGTTCATATGGCTTTCAAATTGAAACACACCTCCAGCCCTTTCTTCTGCAATACAAATGTAAATTACACTTAAACTCTTCAGAATTTAATTTGGAAATATAAATCTCAGCCTTCTCCCCAGGTGATCAGAACAGCATGTGCTGTGTCAGGAAAAGACTGTGCCCAGAAAGTTAGTTTGGCACAACTGCCTTCTTTGTGTATGAAATACCTAGCCGCATTTCAGACCTCATTATAATTTATCTTGCTCTTCCCTTCTCTGCTCCTTTTCCCCCATATATTAGGTCCTACACAGTCTACACACTCACAAAGCTTAATATGTGAATAAAACTTTTCACTTTTACAGCAGGTTTCAAATTAGATCAAACAGTAAGAAACCTCACTGACACTGCCCAATGTCTCAGCCAGCTTGGGTCCTCCCAGAAGGTCTATGCCTGCAAATATCACATTTCTGTAAACCCAGTAGCAAATCATTAAGGCACATAGACATGCAAATGTGAGTTGGCCTCCCTGAACCTGGCAGGGGCAAGCACACCAGCTGCATTCGCAGCATCAGAGGCAGTTGCATTGCATAGCGAGTAGATACTTTGGAGAGGCCCCATTTGAAATGATCCAGAAAAGCCACAGCCCTCTGCCTGACCCCTGTGTGAATAAAGATGTTGGCATCTCCCTGGAGAGAACCGGTGGGCCTTTTCTGATTTCCCCACTGCACCATATGGGTTGTGTCAATGGAAGGCCACAGTGTTTTCCTGGCCGAGGGACTGCCAGCAGTTGGGTGGGTGGTGAGCACAGGCTGCCGGTGTAATTACAGTGGGGGAAAGTGCAGAAGCAAGTGGCCTTGCGTGCAAAAGGCTGCAGGGTTATAAGAGGGGCGGAGGGCTATACAGTTTAGCAGCTGTGCTGCTCTGTGCAGAAAGTTAAGCAGTAGCCTACAGGACCGGAGCTGTTGGCTCCTGATCAGCTCAGTTCAAAGCAGAGTTGCAGTAAAGTTATAAGAGAATGCAGAAGCATCATTCCGACAGAGTGGAATTAAGGTTTTATGTGGATTTACATTCATTTACCAATTTCTGATTTTCAAGATGCGGCTTTTCCTGAATTGGAAAGTTCCATCAACGAACCTTAGCTCTTCGCTTTGCAATTCAATCCCTCCTTCTCTCTGGCGGGAATGAAAGCATTAGTTGTTAAGAGTTAGGATTATACAGTGAGCTGTAATTGCCATCCGTATTTTCTGTTCACGTTATGGCATGGATGAGAGCTCCATATAATTTCTGAGTGTTTTCCACCCTCTTCTGTTTATGCTCTACTGGTAGTGAAGCGTGTGCCACAATCCCCCCCCCCGACCAGTTTCTCCAGTGCAGTGTTTGAAAGTCCTGCCTATTTTACTATAAGGAAGCAATGGTAACTCTTTGAGTACTTGACACAGCTCCCTCCCTGCCTGCCTCTTGCAGCCCCTTCCTACAGCCCCCATCGCTGACCCCAAGAGCTGGCTCATCCCTGGCTAAAGCAGTTCAGCTGGTGCTGAGAGCAGTGCTCCCTTTTCCTTCCTAACAGGGATGTGCAATAGCTAGGGTGAATGCTGGCTGATGAAGGCTCTAATTAGAAATGTGGTTCAGTTGATCATGTGCGCAGGAAGAAAATAAGAAGTATTCTTCCCTGGAGGAGTGTGGGTAGGGGCTGTACGCGGGCCACTTCTGCTTTCAACAGCTCTGGTGTTGGATGAGCTCTGCCCGTTGTGGTGTACAGTACCTGGACTTTAAACAGAAAGGGGGTTTTGGAGGTACATGGTGTACCACGTTTGACTCAGAGTGAGCTGAGCGAGAAGAGCCCACGTCACCTGATGCAACTGCTGCAAGCAGTAGGACATCCCCCTAGCTCCCTGCCCCGTGAGGGACTAAAAGAGTCAATGTCTCAGCCATTGGGGTTGGGCAAGTTCTGCTTAACAAGGAGCACTGCCTAGCAAGGAAGCCCAGGTGAAAAGCGGCCGATCAGCACCTGTCAGCAACTGGAGGGGGAGGCTGGGCCAGAGGGTGCACAGCTCCCTGCTCTGATAACGCTGTTCTGATGGGCCGAGCAGGGCAGCTCACCGTGCTGGGAAGGGGAAGTTACTCCCCAAGCGGCCCCCAAGCCCAAAGGCTCACAAACCGCTCATGACACCTAATTAGCTGAGTGCCCACCCGAAGGAGGGGGCAAGGATGATAAAAGGACACAAACTGAAGCCCCATGTGCCCAAGCCCACTGGAACCGGACCCCTCGGCTGACTGGACCAACGCTGGACCCAGGGCCGGTGAAATCTTTCTCTTCTCTCTCTCTTCCTCTCTTTTTTCCATAATCCCTCCACTTCATCCCTTCAGACGTAAACTGTTGGCCAAGTGTGGGACTAGGAGTGGATCCAGCCACCCCTGGGCTCCTCTCTGAGAAGGAGTCCGGAAAGCAAGGTGGTCTGCTCTGAACCTCCTGACCCAACGGGAGGGCTCTCCTCATTGTCTGCCCTGAACTGATCCCCAGGTAAGCAAGGCCTGCAGTCTATGTTTGGTGATGTAGGGTTAGCACATGTTACGCAGTTTACTGACATGTTTTTATGCCAATTTTTGTTGTGAGCATACCAATTTTGGTGGTGAGCATCCCAATTCTTGTTGTGAGCAAATAAAAGGTGAGTTTTGTGAGTTAAAGGATCCCTCGTGTCGTTTCACCTTAATCCTGACCTGGGAATCAGCAAACCTGAGTCATTGTCCTGAGAAATTGGGATGTGACACCCCCTTCATCTCAGAGGGACTCTGAGTCCCTCTCACAGCCTCCTCCTCCCCATCTAATCACTGCCTGTGACAGGTGTGACGTTTGGGTGTCTCTGATATTTGCCTCATTTCAGGTTGCTGGGGTTGGTGGAGGCTTCAGAGTGCAACTCGGCTCCTGCACACATGGGAAAGGCTTTTCCAGGTCTGTCTGTGGGGCTACAAGGATGGGGCTCAGGGACGTTCCAAGGGTGGGGACACACCACATCCAGCATGCATAGAAGACACAGGAAAAGGCAATGTCACATGGCTGTGCTTTTCCAAGTCCAGTTCACAAAAGGGAACAGAAACCTCTTGGGATTCAAGGACACTGAGGTCCCAGATCATGCAAGAAAACCCCATCCTTTAGCTCATCTGTTAGAGGAAAATAGAGCATGAAAGTTGCTATTCTGTTATTCTTCCTACCTTGCTTGGCTACCTTCCCTCATATTATTTTTAACCTCTTATTACCCTTATCTGCACCTCTGTCCTTTATGTGAGTCCTCTGATCTTTTCTACCTTTCGCACGTTCCATTTCCTCCCTGTCCCCATTCCAAATGCCCTTCCCCTCCCCTAATCCAAACTTTTGCATGTATCTGTCACTTTCTCTTTGAAAATACTTCTAAGCATCTTCTGTTCTTCTCAGATCACATCTCCCCAAGACAAAAATTCTATAATAAAACCCCTTGTGACAGAGTCAGGCAGCAACAACATTAGTTTTTCTTTTCCAGCTCCTGCCAGCATTCCGATCTGAGCTGACACTGACTGGGTGTAGGTCAGATTTGGTGGCTATTGCATGTTCCCCCAAGCTACCCAGTGGATGTGAAATCTGGCAGGCTAGACAGCCTTTCAGCTACTTGGCCTACACATGCACTATGCAAGTTTTTTGGTCTATGAGCATTAGGTTCTATCTTTATCTCTTTGCGGAGCTTAACTCTTCACTGGATGCTGTTGGAAATGGTGCTGTCTCCAGGTGTTAGGTAGATGCCATTAACCGAAGTAATTGTTGTTTGATCCCATTGTGTGGGAAGTGCAAGAGTTCAAGGAAGCCTCCCCAGGATGACTGGGCTGTCATGGTAACAGATGGAAAGGATGATGTCTGACCGCCTCATCATGCAGTGCACGGGGTAAGTAATGAACGGTGCTGTACCGCACAGCACGGCACCGTCCCGTGCTGCTGCGACGAGGAGCATCTGCAGTGAGTGATGCTGGGGATACTAAACGAGAAGGAAAATAAATGTAAAGGGATGGGGCATAGATACTTGAAATCCATAGGAAAGATTATCCCGAAGAACACTAATATTCACTTGGTAGGGTGGAAATCTTAACAAATATAGCAATTATGTCTTGAGAAGAATTCGGGCATCTTTACATAGAAACCTCTGGAGAAACAGTGGCCCAAGGGTAGGTGGATGCAGTTCCCTGGCCCTTCCTTAAGTTTCTTGATTACTACTATAAAGGCATCTTAATCTTAAAGTAATCAGATATGATCTTACCATTTTAAATAATTCTAAATAAGGCAAAAATGATTTCTGTTGGCTACTGTCCAAAAGACAGTCAGTCTTTTTCTCATTTGCTGGCCTAAACCCCCCAGCTCATCTCTGTTTGGATTTTCTAGCATTTCCTGGGCATCCAAACTCCAATTAGCCTGTCTAATGCTACACTGACACAGCCTGACTGCTGTGTTACTGTATGCTAAACTGATATTTATTCTTATCCTAATCTACCTATGAAAGCTATGTGGTATCTAAACCATCTGCATCTGTACCCGTATCTATCTATTCTTGCATGCTTAAATATTATTCTTCAGCCTGCTTAAGAGAGCTGCAATTAAAGGATGGCTCCATACCACTGAGCAACCAGACCACTATGGACATTATCACAACCTGTTTGAGATGGGTCCGTATTAGCAGGACAGTGTGGCAGTCTGTCAACCTGTCACTGCTTTCAGCTGTGCTCTAACATCTCCTGAAGGAGCTCAAACCCCTCCTTGTACAGCCCCCAGGTAAACTAAATTAACACCTGAGCACTCTGAATACTGACTTTTAAACAGAAGAGGTGTCCCCCTTAACTTGGTTAATACATCTTGCTTATCTCTTGTAACTGGTGTTTTGCTGTAGTGGTACCACTTAGGCTTAGTCGGTGAGCTGTGTTAGGGCTTGTGAGCTTCTGGAGATCCTTTTGCTGTAGTGGCTGTGGTTCAGATTAAGATGCTGACTTTGGGGTGGATTTACCATCCCCATGGAAAGACAATAGTTTGTGATAAAGTTAAAATCAGTGGAGCGAAATGGGCAGGTAACACTGACCCGTCAAAGGGTATCTGGAGCCAATGGTAATGGAGTTAGTTCTTTAAGTGGGGTGGTTGGGCGGGATATCTGTTGCCCACAGCAGAGCCTTAGGATAAGCCACCAGCTTTACTGGTCTAGAAAGAATATTTAGAGACTACGCCTAGGCCTTTCCCAATCTTTTAAGTTATTTCAAATTAAGCCAATTAACTGAAGTGATAAAATCTGGGGTAGATGCACTCAGACAATATTCCTGACTGTTGATGAAAATGGAATGAAATAAAAAGCATAATTATTTTACCTCTTAGAAGTTAAGCAAAATAAATCCTACTATACTTATAGCTTTTTCAAACTAGATAATAGCAGATAATAAGAGCTATGGGACAGTGGACCTGATAATGAATGTCATCAATAAAACCCCAAATAACAGGCCAAAACCTCCTTCTCTGCATGTTAAAATGGCTTGGCTTTGTGTGGCAGGGTTTTGGTAGCATGGGAGTGGGCCGCAGAAGTGACTCCTGTGAGAAGTTGCTGGGGACTCTCCTGGCTCCAAGTCAGACCTGCCTCTGGCCAAAGCCCAGCCCATCAGCGACAGTGGTAGCACCTCTGGGATAATGTATTTAATAGGATATTTAGTGGGAACGTGAGAGAAACCCCTGTGCAGACACCAAGGTCAATGAAGAAGGAGGGGGAGGAGGGGCGCCTGAGGAGGCTGATGGCCCTGCAGCCCGTGGTGAGAAGGCAGGCTGTCCCCCTGCAGCCCAGGGAGGTGAACAGTGGAGCGGAGGCTCCCGAAGATGGCCGTGACTCCATGGTAAAAACCGCGCTGGAGCAGCGTGTGACTGGAGAACAGCCCGTGGAAAGGACCCGCGCCAGGGAAGTTTGTGAGGAACTGCAGCCCGCGGAAAGGACCCACGTTGGAGAAGTTGGTGAAGGACTGTCTCCCGTGGGAGGGACCCCACGGTGGAGCAGGGAACGAGTGAGGAATCTTCCCCCCGAGGAAAGAAGCGGCAGAGACGATGTGTGGCGAGCTGACTCAACCCCCATCCCCTGTTCCCCTGCGCCGCCGGGGGGAGGAGGGAGAGAGAACCGGGAATGGAGCTGAGCCGGGAAGGCGGGAGTTGTGAGGGGAGGTGTTCTGATGTTTGGTTTCCCTTCCTAATACCCTTGTGTTTTGTTTTTGTTTTGATTTGTAGTAAATGAAATTGATTTTGTTTCTTCCCCAAGTTGAGCCTGTCTTTTGCCCGTGACCATAAGTGGGGAGTGATCCCTCCCAGTCCTTGTCTCGACCCACAAGCCTGCCTTTGGATTTTCTCCTCATCCCACCGTGGCCAGGGGCGGGGGTGGGGTGTGAGTGAGCGGCTTCATGGTGCTTTGATACCAGCTGGGCTTAAACCAGGATGCAAAAGTAACAAGTTTCTTTATCAAACCTATTACTGTGCAAGGGCCATGCATAACTCAGGTGCAAGATAGGGGAGACAAAGAATCATATTCCTGAGAAAACTTAAAAAGCTCTAAAATTATTTCCCTATTTATACATATCAGTTTATAATCTCAGTTTCACGATCTTGATCTGAATAATTATCAATAAAAGGGTGGATGTTTGAACATAACTTTCAGACCAAAATCTGTGACTGTGATATTGCTGACAGTGAGGTACTCTTTCTTCTACAGCTGGCTGGAGCACTCAGCTCTGGATTAAGCAATGTCACCGTGTTGTCACATTGGCTAGTTTTGAGGAAGAGAAGCACCTTTGGCTCCCTCCAAACTCAGTGGGAGGAATTTGGTAACTGTGGGTTGTGTTTCAGGGCAGAGCCCAACTTTCAGGGTTGAATGCCTGCTGCTCCCCTTTTGTTTGCTTGTTACACATAAGAGAAAACACTGAAATTAAAGCCAGCACCCAATGAGTGTGCACTGAGTGGAATTGCTTGGGAGTGTCACTTTAGCAGACGGTTTAAGGATAGCAATTTTGTCAGTTAAAATAAAGCTGTTGCAAGTTCTTCTTCCACTGCCTTCTCTCTTCACATGTGGCTCAAGTTTTTATTATTTTATCCTGTTCTTTTGCATCCGTACCATTTTTCTTCTCTACCTCCTTCTCCCCTCATGCCTCATTCCTTGTTCTTCATTATTTTCTTTGCTCTTTTCCTTTTTCTTGATTTACAGTTCTTTGGTTATCACACATACCATTTCACTACCTTTGTGCCCTGTAGCTTACTTCCAGGTCACCTATGCCTTTCCGCTGCACGTCTGTTATCTTGTGATTCTCCACCTTCTCCTTTTTGTCCACAGGACAGTAATGGACATCAGCCACCATCTCCCTCTGCGTGAGAGTCTCCAGGAAAATGTTAGAAGAAATAGGGGCATACAAAGGGACATGGGATCCTCCTTTGCTTGCTGGTCAGTCAACCAGCTACTCTGGTGGGATGGAGATGGGCAGGCAGAGTGGCCAGGAGGAAGCTAGCTCAGAAAGCTCTCCTTGGGACATCCCTGGAGACTGGGAAGCAGTGCTGTCTGTTTCTCTCTGTTTCTCTATTCTCCTGCAAGCATCTGCTCTTGGCCACTGTCAAAGGTAATGAGCTGGATGGCCCTTTGGTCGGCCCTAGCAAGGCCAGCCTTGGGGCTGCCTGCGAGCAGGCGATAGAGCTGTGCTGTCAAGAGTGCTCAGACAAGGGCACCCTCTCCACCGGAGGGGGTCTCAAGCTTTCGGTGAATCATGTCACTTTTTCCTCAGTGGCAGAAGGTGTCAAATTCTGACCTCCTGGGGATTTGCACAAGCATTTCAGCTACAAACATACAGGCAAAGTTTCATGTGGATGGCTGAGTCTTGCAGCTCTTTTTAGACTAGAGGGACAATTCTGCCTGCCCACAAAGAAATAATAGAAAAGGAAAAAGCAAAATGAATACCACAATCCTATAATCTGATTCCAAACATCTAAACTCAGTCTCTCTCTGCTTGTGCTTGCTGATCACTTGCAAGACAGACTTTCCGCATCAGCAGCCTTAGTCCTGGGCTTGGATGTGCTAAGTCACTTTGCTCAGGGCTGATTAGCCCTAGCCCTAGCAGCAATGGGCAGGTGACAACGATGCTGTGTTCAGCTCAGTGATCAGAGAAAGAGGAAGATGCATGGGGTGCTCTGCTTTTGGGTTACTTAACTCTTCTCAGAGCACTACAAAACCCTTGGCTTCTTCATTCATGTAGTCTTCTCCTGGCCCTGGGCATCACAGATGTGTCACTGGTTACAGTGCAACATACGTAACTGTGTCTTGTTACAGGAGTTGCCCATGGACAGTAAACCTGCAGATCGTGGATGCAAACGTGAGGCTGTATAGTATCAGCTGATGAACCAGTGCATGTAACAAGAAAGCAGCAGCAGAAAAATTAGGAAATTAGATATGCTGGCTATTATTTTAAAGGAAACCCATGGTATATTAGAAGGAAAATTTTAAATTTACCAAATTTTGGTTCTAACCTACTAAAGCCCATCCTGGCTGCATTTTAAATGCAGCCCAACACAACCTTCAGAGACAACCACACAGCTAGCAGCAGGCACCTTGGTCCCAAAGAAGGATATCACTATAGACCCATCCCTTTTTGGCAAAAAAATCAGGCACCAGGAGTAATGTGGCAAGCAGGCTGTGTCAGCAACCCTTCTTCTGACTGCTGGCTCCTGTTGGCAGGTCTGCTTTGGCTGGCCACTGCCTGCTGCAGCCTCCACGTGCTCTCCTTCTGGTCCTTCTGGTTTGCAGTGAGACACAGAGAGAAAAGCAGCTTGTGACACCCCAGTTGGCTCATTGACAGTCTTATTCTGGTCAGTCGGTGCATGTCTTCCTTTCAAGGAGTGGCACTATGAGTCCATGGGCCATCCAATTTCTCCCACAGCTGTCCAGACTTTATTCTGAAGTGCCTCCACTCACAGGGAGGACCTCTTGCCTGTCTTCTGATTGTGCAGAGCTGTGGTCATCTTCACATGTTCTCCATTGCCTTGCTGATTACCAGCACCTGAGTTTGGGCTTGGGAACTATGTGCAGAATAGAAGATGTAGGAACTGGGCTTCATTGCAAAGGGTATTTTTTTTGTAATGATTTGTTTTAATCAGTAGATTCTGGCCAAATGTTTAGTCTAGAGGCTACAACTGCTTTACTTCCAGAGGTAAGACAAACACCGGGTACTGAAAAATAAGCTTATAGGCACTGCAGCGATAATCTGATTTTAGAACTCAGCAGTCATCATTTTCTCTACACTGAGAATGATAGAGAGGTAAGAAAATAGCTTGACTGTAGCTCTATTCCAGCTGGCAGAAAGGATTCACTTACCCTCAACAGGAATTTCCAATAAATCTATATTTAGTATCCTTCATAGCCTATCACTTGATGAAATTACTTTCCTTCATGAATGTGCAGTAAAGTCTGACAGTGATATATTTAAGGACATTAAATTTTCAATGGCCGTGTTATGAACAAAGGTGATCTAACAAAAAATAATATACTTTAAGGAGCAGACAGCAGGGTTCTGCCTCTGATCTCATTGACAAGGCTTAACAGTGGTAGACCTCTCTTTACATTAGTAAAATCATTCATTTATATGGATATATGGGAGAGGAGCTCTTTCTTCCACAGGTCTGCTGCTCCTCTCCCACACATCCGTTCAAATGGATGATTTTACTAATGTAAAGTATATTATTTTTTGTTAGATCACCTTTGTTCATGAGGTCTACTTCAGTGTAAAGCCAGAGAGAAAAATTCGTTAATGAAAAAAGACAACCAATTATGTGTGTGACACAGGCTGAAAAAACTGTTATTATCCCACCCAGAAAAAATATTCCCCTCAGCAGACTATGATTTCCCCTATGCCATTTCCCATTTATGTTTGGAAAGCTAAAATTGTGCTGTTTCTCATACAGAGGAAAATATTCATGCTGGTAGTCAAGTCTCTGTGGGTTCCTGATGGTTATTATCTACTCCTCTGACATGGTTAAAGATCCAGTTCTATTTTTAGAGGTAAGAAAAAGACTCGTGTTTGCTTGAGGATTATGGTTTAAAGTGATTGATGTGCTCATATGTGTTTTCTTATGACTCGGTACTTTGCATATTCTCTTATTGTCTCCACTTTACTGGGAAAACTGACTGTCCTTGCATGGCTCTTTGCTTTTCTCTCTCTCTTTTAATTGTGTGTGTTTATTGGACTTCATTTCTGGAGGACCCCTTACAGAAAGGTTTTTGTATCGTAGTTAAAAGGTGCTGCCCTTTTATCACTTGACTATGGCTGAAATCCAATTTGAGCCCTCCTGTGTGCCACTCTTTATTTATGGTATCATTACATTTTGTTTCAGAAGAGCAAACCCTCCACAAAGCTTTCAGGATACTTATCTAGCAAACACTGTCACTTAGCTACGGCTGGAGTCCAATCTGATGCCTTAAATTCTAGCCTCACATAAAGATAATGCTTTTAATCAGAAAAGTGAGACAACTTGTAAGAGCTTGTTTACAGTATCTGTCAGCAGGGAGCTGGAGTGAAATCAGGACAAAGTCTAAGTCTTTGTTTCCAAAGATGTTTGTTTCTTTAGCTACGAAGGCTTATTAACAGCAGAACTAAATAAATGCAAGGAGAAGAAGGGCAAGACTACGCTGCTCTAGCTTGCACTTAGTAACTGCTGCATCCGTGCTCCCACCCACCAGAAAATGCAAGGTAGTGGGGCCTCAGCTATAGAGAAGCAAGTGGCAAAAGTGTGGACAGAGGTGGATGCTGCAGATGTGCTGATGTGGTACTGATCCGCTATCTAGCAGTGGTTTGGACAGCTGTGTTGCAGGTTTGCTGCGGAAGAGGTGGAAGCTGATGGGCCAACAAAGCTACTACAAAGTGTTGGAGCATCTAGGCTCATCAGCTGTTGTGAGGTTTATGGGCCAAATTGTTTTTCCTGTTCTTGGAGGCCACCACTAAATTTTTGCAGAAAAGGTGTCAGTTGAGGGATTTTGGAAATAGCTGATTAACCTGGCCTGCTGATTGCCTTCCAATTGCATCTGACATTTCTGATGTGATATTCCTGGTTCACTTTCAACACTTCCTCTTCTATAAAGGATCAAATAAGAACAGACAGAATTGCTCATTGCATTAATGCACGAGGTGATTTACATATATGAGTGTGAATTCCTGACTGGTACAGACCAGCCACTTTTGAGCTGCGGTAACTTCTACAGACTCAGAGTGGTATACTGGCGATGTATGAAAAGAATTATTTTCTTAAAAATAAACAGCCCAATACCCAGTCCAAATCTCTGAAGTAAATATAAAAGCCTATTAATGTTCATAAGCTTGATGAAATTCTGCTGGATTTAAACATTTCCTTACCGTCTCTCTATAAGTGAGTGTATAGGGAAGCGCCATCCTTAGAGTTTAAAAGAAGCAATGTTCTGGGACAAGATAATGATAATTTTAGCAGTTATAGTTTTAAATCTAAAAGATGTCATTGATCTTAAAGCCCGGTTTTAGCTTTCTATAAAAATATAAATATTAATTGGCTTTGAATAAAAGGCAAATCAAAAGACATGCTATTCTTAAAAAACAGCTAGGTTTTAGATATGTATTCAGCAGCATGCATCTAAAATAACAGTTCTTACATGAACTACCCATAATGATTAAAACACATTTCTGAACCCTGCTGCCTTAATCTTCACAGTAGTTTTTAGTGATATGGAGAAATAGCAGAAGTCCTTATGACCCATACCTCATTAAGGACACTCAATTTTTAAGACCTTATGCATTCAAAGTTTACACACTTCTCAGATGCAAGGAGCTGGAGTTTTTAATGTCAGCTGGAACTCTGCTATATACCTACACTAAGTAAAAAAATCTCTGCAGAAGACAATATCAAGTCCAAATGAGACCGGTAAGCACCTCACACCTAAGCACAAAAACAGTGTTTAGTGGAAAATGCCCCTCTCACAGCAGGACTGGTAAACTATGCAATTGGTAAAGCAGGGCAGGACTTGCAGGTACAGCTTTTCAAAAACCCCATTTCTGGTCAAGGCATTGAGGCACTGCGGTGAGTCCTCTCCTTGGGAGTCCGCATGAGGCTGAGCCTGAAAAGCAGTTATATGGCTCTTGGCCCACATCTGCATGAGAGGTAGAAATTGAACTGAAGGTGTGAAGACACAGGAAAATTCATAGCATGCCTGGATGCTCTCACTCAGGAGTTTTAAGTGGCTGTAGATCTCTAGTTTATGCCTTGGAGAATTAAATTATAGTGAATTAAAGACTATGCTGCACAAACTCAGGTGATTCATGTTGGGAAGATTTAACTGATTAGCAGTCTGTTCCTTCCTCTAGCTGGAGACTTCTTCCAGCAGGGTCATAACTTGGCCTGCCTTCAGCCTCTGCAGTGCTGCAGTTATCACTCTGTCTTACTAATTGCTTGCACAATCAATTGCAGTTTGGATTAACTCTCGAATCGATGAACTGTGGCACTAGGAATTAGACCTTCCGCATCTCCTACATTCTTGCTTTGGTAATAGGAATAAGCAGGGAGGACAGGCAGGTGGAAAAGGCAGTGTCCTCTGTCATGCCAGCTAAATCTTGCGGAGCATTTGTGTTAGGACCCTGAAGCCATTTTAGCATCTTCTTGCAGACTGAATGTGCTTTGAATTATGTGCATCGCCTCCTGCCTGCAGCAGGTTTGCCTTGACCTTCCTGAGCATGTCTGCCTGTAAACAGGGCCCTAAAAAGGGGCTTCTGCCCTCCGAAGGCGAACAGGAGGGGGAGGATGGCTGACTGTTCCTGCTGCCTAGGGTCACCCCAGGAATTGTCGTGTGGGAATTAAAAGGCGCTTTTGCTGTCTGCCTCGTTACGTTGCCTGGTTTTCTTGCTGCAGGCATAAGCTTGAGACTGTTGCTATAGGCAGGGATGCTGAGTGACAAAAGGTCTGCATTACCCACTTCCAGAAAAAAATATGCCAGCATGAGGTAGGTGTAGAAGGAGCTGAACCCCATAGGGATGTAAGTTCAGAAGTGGCTGAGCACTGTGTATTGAAGGAAATGAAATAAAAGGGAATGGGGGCATGAATAGACTTGTATGTGATGATCTCGAGTGGCTCCCCTGCCTGCAGTGGCAGGAGGAGGGGATGCTGTGGCTGCGGTCCCTTTCTGTGCCTGCTGAGGTTTCCTGTGGAGGGACCTGAGCTGGCCACGGCAGGAGGGCTGAGTGGCAGAAGGCAGGACAGCTACCCACCTCTTCTGCAGGTCGGGAACAGAAAAGCAATAGACTGAAAAGCAGAAAGCAACCATCCTGGCCACAAGCCTGCCCTGAATTAATTCTTATTTGAATTATCAGTGAAACCAAATCAAGCCATCCCCTTTTAATGCAACACTTTCCTGTGATGGAGAATCTAAGATACCCTTGGTAAATTGGTCCAGTGATTAAGTACAAACAATGTTTAAAAAGTGCACTGGATTTTGAGTCTCATTTTTTCTAGCTTCAGGTTCCAGCCACTTGATCTTTGATGCATTTGACTGCTAGGTCATGGACTGAGATCTGCTCAAATTCTTTTTCCCCAGGTAGGAATTTTTAGGACCTATCCAAGTAACCCCTCAGACCTGATGGGATAAATAGCTTGAGCCCCTGGAATTGGTTGTTCTTAAATGTGCTTTCAAATCCCCCAATCATTCTCAGGAAATTTCTTGGAATCTTTTCTAAGTTTTCAGTGGGTTTTTTTTGAGTGACAGATGCAGCATTTCTACCACAGATGGGTAAGTCTCATATGCAGAGAAAATCTAAACTCCCTACTTCCATCAATACTCTTTAATTATGCACCTAATGACTACATTTGTCCAGGGCCACAGTACTGTACTAAGAACTCACAGTGAACTGATTATCTGCAAATCTGTCCTGCTGAAGATAATGTTTGTTTACTGTAGAGAGCCAGGGGAAGATTTATCCTGCTGCTGCCTTAAAATGCAAATACCTTTTCTAGGTGGCTCTGCTAAAACATGCAAGATGCCATTCCCCTCAGTCACAGCGCCAGGCTGTCTAGCGCAGCTCATATTCTGCAGCGACTTGCTCATGTTTTACCATGTGAAGACGAGGAGGCTGTTTTTTGCAAGTATGACGTGTCCCACACTTGGTCTCTGGACACAAAAAAGAATTTAAATAGACTCATAAGTGCCAAGGGAACAGAGGGAGACACAACACAGCAACTGGCACCACTCACTTGATTTCCCACAATGGCTTTGTTATCAGGACTAGATGCACTTGTCAAATTTCCTCTCCCTTGCAGAAAAAAATGAGGAAAGTTGACAACAATACATTCCTGAGGGCTGCACACCCAGAGCTAATCTCTAAAGCTCATCCCAAGGCTGTGCAAAACCGCCTGAGGAACACCAGTCTGTGAAAGCAAAATAGCCAGCACGCAGTTTATTTATAGCAGCAGCGAGACCCAGAGGACCAGTGCTTGGGGGAGAATAGAGCTCTCTTTGTGGGTTCTTATATTAGAGAATGAATATTTAGTCTTTCAGGCCTCTGTTGATGCTGCAAGTTTGCACCGTGATAAGGTGGCTTGCCCATAACCTGAAGATATTAGAGGAGTGGCAGGTTGTATCCTGGTGGTCATAATGCCTAATATCCTAGGGAAATGATGTGATTAATGGGGCTGGAGGCACTTCTGATGTGCTACAGCAGTGAATTGCAGAAATGGTAGCCAGCAAAACCAGCATAGTTAATAATTGCCGTGTAATAGGTGTATATCACCATGCTATATGGGCATACAGAAGAGCTTTCTGCAGTGAATCTACTTGGGAGGAGGAGGGGACCTCTGGGCTTAAGCATCATAGGATGTAGACTGGAGACATGAAGATACAGGAGGAAGTACATTTAAGAAGGGTTTTGGGCATCATTCTCCACACCGTTACTTTTAAGTATCTCTTAAGTGAGAGAGGGAGCATTTTATACCTGTGTGTGTTGGCACTGCAGAGCTGAGGGTGACAGCACACCGGAGCAGGTGACAGGGGAGTGCACGTAGTGCGAGGGGTAGAAGGCATATGAGTTGCCTTGGGTCTAAGACAGCTGCCCATCTTCTGGGGAGTTACCTGACTATAGTGACCCCAAAAATTTTAAACCAGCATACAAATGAGAGTGAATTAAGAGACACTAACACTGCACATTTGCTCTAGTCATATTACTTAAACTCAAGGTTACAGCAATGTAAAGAACCAAAGCACCGAGGTACTTAAAGAAAAGTAATTCTTTAACAGCGTTTCTACCAATACAAGAAGCTCAGGCAATAAACAAGAGGAATTACACATTCCCTTTTGTGGAAAGAAATTGGATATCATCAGGAGTAGTGAGAGCTCCTTGGCAGACCAAGATAGCTGGAGTGACCAAATACCGGCCATAGCCTCTGCAGGAACATTAAATTGGGCAGCAGGGGTGTATGGGTATTTTGGGTGCTTGTGGTAGGCTGGGAGGAGGTCTCTGCATCAAAGATGCCTTTTGTACCCCAGAGTGTTTTATTTCTAAAAGGCTAAGAGCTCTTATATGCTGATGGTCACTGGGCTACACACAGAAGGGCTGGGAGGCAGTGGTTGAATGCAGGAGAAAGAGTGAAGGCGAAAGAGCTTTGTAGGTCACCAAGAGCATCCCCTTATAATCTAAGTGAGGTAAGCAGAGGGTAAGAGGAGGTCAAATTTTGGAGCACATGTACATTCTTCCACTCGCACCATAACCTTAGTGTTTCTAAAAATGGTAGGTAGTTTTCTGAGGACAAAAGAAAAAACCATTTTACATATCATTAAGAAAACCCTGTATTAGACATTATTCTGTGGATAAGGTGACTTGGTTAAATCAGAATAAAGGAAAAAGCATTGTTGAAATGTGAGTGATCAAACCCAATTGCATTTGCTGATCCCAACTGGAAGACAGGCGTATCCAGCAATCTCTCTACCTCATTTCCTCTCCTCTCTAAAGAGGGATAATTCTCAAAAGACAAAATCATAATGAGAAAAATTGAAACACCAGAGTACAAATGATAATAGAAAACTCTTCAAGAAAGGTTTATTAAATTTCAAGCCCCTGCAATTCAGCAATCGGGGAAAAAACAGGCTACAACCTGCTGCAGATAAGAAGCGAGAGTAGCAATTATATGTGAAACTGAATACATGTATACAGGTTCATGCATATTCCCATATAGTAAATTGGAATGTGAGGCTCTTAAATTTAACAAAAAAATCAGAAAACTGATAAAAGAGGCTAAAGACAGTGCTGAACAGCCTAAACCTCTTCATTTTAAAGGCATTCCTTAAATGTATGAGGAACAGATGAAACCTTAGCATTGGTACATGGAGAGTCATAGCCAAGGATGATAAAATTATCAGTCTTGATACTAAAAAACTAGATTTTTTTCTCATAATGGTGCTGTTGGAGCATGATAGTTTAAAGATTTAGGTAAAGCGAATTCTGCAGGAAGTGATAACATCTTTTATTAGACTTGCTATCAGTGTGATCAAAACTACCCATTAGTCTAATAAAGATATTACCTCTCCCCAGAGCTTTGCCTCAGAATTGTTCAATAATTGTTTGTTCTGTGGTCAGAAAGAAGCAGAATGATGGTTTCATGTCTCGGCGAGGTAACAAATACTTTGTCTTCTGTTCTTAATTAGGGAGGATGTTAAACAGCAACTATTGAAGTTAAACAGTTTAAAATCTTGGGACTACAGTGCTTGTATCCAGAAGCGTTGAAAGGATTGCCTGAGGAGATTTGTGAACTGCTTGCACTGATTTCTAGCAAGTCTTGGAGCATGAAGGCTGAGGGATGCCAGAGCTAATATTATGCCATAATTTAAAAGGGTAAATTGAATGACCCAGCAAATTATAGACCAATTAATCTAGCAACTCTCTGGAGGAGACATCATGTAAAAATAGAAGAGTATCCTTAAGTAATGAATTAAAAATAATAGCAGAAGTATTGCTGTAGGTTTATGAAACATCAGTTTGCTCAGCTTAATGATGTCAACATGGTATATTCTGATTTCCGCAAAATAATTGACATCTGCCATCTTGATGAAAATGTTGGCAATCTGCAAATATCATGGTGGGCCCTTACTGGGTGGATCATATGCCAATTAATCTGCTAAATTGCAAAATGTAACTGTGAATAGAAAACTTATCCAAAGGAGGGTATGTCTGTCAGCTCTCCACAAGAACTCATTCCAGTACCGGTTTAACACTTTAGTAACTACCAACCTAGCACTATTCAGCTATTATTTATTATTTAGCAATTTTATGAATGATTTGAAATAATCAACATCTGTAGAGCTTGCAGTAGCGGTGAAACTGGTGGAACAGTCAATAACATTGGAAGGAATACCAGCAGGCATGCAAAGTGATATGTCTAGGGAAGAAGCATGACAGCTTCAACTGCCTTTAAAATTTTTAAAAAGAGATATTAAAGTTCTTTTTACTAGGGTATGTCTAGTTTATCGAAGGTAAGAGGCAAGTTGTTCATTGCATATGTCTACCTAGAAGATGCTGGTAAAAGCCAGCCCTGTAGTGCAGCAGGAAAAATGAGTAAGAACAGAGATGGGAGAGATATTCAGGATGGACATAAATATATAAATGCATGCTTTTCTTTCCTTNTAAATAGAGAAATAGTCACCCACGTAGGCATTTTATGTTGGGGTCACTACGCTGCTTTGACTTTTAACCACGCTCAGTTATGTTTACAGGGGACTCGCTGCAAGTGCAATAAAGCTGTAAGTTGTAGCTACTCAGCTGATTCTGAGTGAGGTTCTTTGTGCCATGCAGACAGCACGCTCAGATTTGCCTCCCTGGCCTTATAAGCTTAGAAGGGAGGAATGTCTCACTGCTTTAAATGAGCGGGGGCTTCAGCCTGAAGAGGTGAGTAAGCTCAGTTGGCAAAATGGTGGAATCTGCTGGAAAGCTTGGGTTTAGGGACAGTTGAGGGTGTCTGTACAGTGAAGGGCTGGGCTCTTCTGACAAAGCAGTTCATTTGTACTGCTGCTTACACTGACAGAATCACATTCATTGTTTTTTTCCTCTTCCAGAATTTTAATGAACCTGTACAGATTTAACTTTGCCATTATGGGAAGGTGGTTCTTTCTTATGAACACAAGTGCTCAGCTTGGAAATCTCAAACCACCTTTACAATCTCCATCCCTGCCATAAATGTCTCTGGATGGCAAAAACTGCAGAACACCCATCTAGCTTTTATGAAATCAAACCCTTAGGCAAAACGCATTAAAAAAAAAAAAAGCAGTTGGAAAAGAATGATTTTATTTTGAAGTACTTTGTGTTTTGCTATGTATTAAAATATATTTTGCTTTAATCTCTTCCTATATTTGCAAGCAAAATCTAAAAGGAGATAATATCATGCAAGGTGCACAGTGGCCCAATACATTTACTATTACCATATACTTGTAGAAGCCAAATGAAACAAGAGTGTTTTCAATTCCATGTAAATAAATACATATTTTAATAACAGTTAATGTCAGTTCATAAAGGGAAGCACACTAGGAGAGTTCTTTAAGAGAAGATTACACTCTCAGTGCAAAAACCTTTCCTAGAAAGTGATTGAAAAGAAATATGAACTTACAAAATATCATCTCCAACACAGAAAAGTCTTAGTTCCATTTTGTTCTTTCTCCCTTAGGAAAGTGGAAAGGCATTATTAAGGCATATCAATCAATTTTGGTAGCACCTTTATTGCCTAATATCACTGTGTACATACTGATAATTTCTCCGCGTATTGTTTACATAGTACGTCTTACCAGTCCCCTCCATGTAAAAGTTATCACAAAGAAGTGCATGTCTTGAATAATGCATGTGCACAAAGCGCTTGGTGATACTTTGACATTATCCGCCACTGGCAGAATCCACAAGAAAGGTAAAGAAGAGAAGATCCCTTTCGCTCGGGTAGCATAACCCTGTAATATTAGTCATAGTCAGTACTCCTCATTGGCTTTGCCTTCAAATTGTACAAGTATCTTTCAGGAGAAATGTGTCATGCAGTGGTGCATGAAGAATAAACTACAGGTGTAACTATAAATTAAAAACCCTGTACTTTATCACAAATCCGCTGTCAGGCTCTGGGTTTAGCCAGAGTTCAGTACCGTTTCGATCTTGGGTTTCATCTGCACTCACCACAGACATAGAGTCAAGGTGGAAACTATGAGTGGTTGTCCCAGCTTCTCCTCTGCCTCTTACATCTCCTTCAGCTCTTACATTTATTGCTTAATTAGCCTGAAATAGCATGTAGTGACTCGATGCTGCCATACAGGAAAGTGGGACTGCAAGGAACCAGCTATGTCTTCATGACCGGTCCCTCCCCATCACAGACCACCATGTTTTAGGCACTTCTTTATTATAAAGAACCACTGAACAACTCTTGCATGCAGTGTTCCTTGCCTCACCAGCTACAAAACAAATTGAAGAAATGTGGTAAAGGACCAAAACCTCCAAATACAGCATGCCACAGGACAGCTGAGGACATTTCCAGTGTCCCAGGACTCGTAAAAGTGAGGTTTTAGTTGGAGAAAACTCCCAGACTGTCATGAAGTAGGCTACAGAAAAAGATGGAATTCAAAGAAACTAAAAGCAGTCAGCGGTGAAACAATGATCATCCCAAATTGATCTGGAGAAAAACGGTTTCGACTCCAAACCCGATGATGAGTTTAACCCTGAACAAATGAGGGAAACACACCAGCTGGGCACCTGGGGTGGTTTAATATCACTGAGCGCACACTATACTATCTCCTGTGGCCAAGCTCTTCTGCTTCAGAAAGTGGAAAAAGCCCAGTCCTTCAGAAGCCATGTTATGTATGCATAAGGAGGAAGAAAAAAGCAAAAGAACCCCCCACATTGCCTGTCTTAGTACACTTAGAGATTTGAGGCATGCGTAAGTGCAGAACAAATGCAGAACTCCCTGCCCTGCAGATATTGATGAATTGGAGGTCTCAGGACTGGTACAGCAATCCTATGGTTTAATCCCTTCTTTATACAATCCCTTCCATAAATTTATCATCCTAATTTTAAACCAGTGGGAGGTCCAAGCTCCCACTGTCTTGTGTGTAGACTGCTTCACATTTTCATTTTTTGGTTAATCAGAACCAGTTTTCCAATTTCCAGTCTAAATTTGTCCTTGGTTTACTTGTGTCTATTTGATTTTGTATCAGTGTTATTCTTAAGCAATTATTCTTTCCTTGGTATGCAGTTTCAAATCCATTCATAAATAGTCACGGTAATGGTGATACCAAGAAAACTGTATGTTCGAAAAATGGAATTGGGACAGCCCACATCTTCTGGCAATGAATAGTAACCGATGACTGACTGCAACTGTGACCACTTCTGGAACTTACATTTTTTTGGCTAGTACTGCTGAAACACTCAAACCATGTCACAACAGACCTCTTTCAAGTTACAAGTGAGAAGATGATATAAATGGAGCCAAAAACACCATTTCAGAGACCAGGACTCTCTTAGTACACGCAATGTAGTATCTGCATTAACATTTTCGAGCAGAACCAGAGTGTTTTGAAATTAGTTTCCTGACCAACCCTCCTCACTCTACTTTTTGTCCCCACTGTGGAGCACTCTTAGACCTCATGGCTTTTTCAGATCAAAATAGAGGCATGCACCTAACACACTTTATGCGACCAGTTAGAACTAAATAAAAAGCAAGGGCTATCTATGTGGGCGTTGTGAACTGCACACAAGTATCGTGGATCTCTAGTCTTCAGATATCCCTCCCTCCAGCTCCACTCGTCCTGGGCTGTGCTACGTGACAAGCCTTAGATGTCCCGCATGACCACAGCAAGTGATTTCAAAGAAAGATCTGTGCCCCATGTTGGCCATCTGTAAGACAGGGCTAACATGGTTTTTCTTGGGATTGTTAGCATTATTGGTGACTTGTGCTGTGTGCTTACAACAGTGATCACAGCAATTTTTATAACCTCTTCCTTTTTGCGGCACCAGAAATTTCCCATTGTTGATAATGAGTAACCAACTGAGCAAAGGAAGGGGGAAAAAAAACCCCAACCATGACAATGAATTTACTGAAAAAAACCACGGTTTTGAAGAACTAAACCCAATTAAATGTTTGGTTTGAATTTATTAACTATTTTTGAAATGAAAGGTTTTGTTTTGGTATTTAACACAATTTTTAAAAATTTCAACAAGATGTTATTTTTCATTTAAAATGAATACAAATTTTGTTTTAAAATATAAGATCTGGTTATATAACATAAAACTATATGCAAAGCATTTGATTTTTAGGTCAAATATTACTTTTTTTTACTTCATCCAGAATATATATTTTCTAGGGTTTGTCATTTTTCAGCTAAAAGTGTAAATATTCTTATCTGACCTGAAAAAAAGTTCTTATAAGTTTTCAGATCAATCACGACATTGAGAAGAAAAAAAAAATTCCATTATTTCCCAAGTTTTCCAAGAAAACACTGAAAACAAGCAAAACAAACTGAGAGTGAGATTACTTTTAGAAGAAAAATCCTTGCATAACCTCGATATTCAGCACAAGCCTCCTGTGGTTACACCACATCACTGGAGTGCGGCTTTGAATCCTAGATTTGAATCCTGTCTGCTTTTGCCTCTGAGCTGGCAGAGCATCTCTGCTTGAGACTACGGGATATGCACGCTCTGGGAAGGAAGGGTTTGCAGCTTAATGCAACCCTGGCTTGGGCGAGTATCTGTCCTTACAGGGCAGACACCATAAACAGCCAGGTCTCATATGCAGATATGCTGAATAGATTCACACATTCCTCTCTACACTGACTTAGACTCAGTTAACAACGTTAATGAACCTTTTTAGCACAGTTTGACAATAGTCCTGAATCAAGCAGTTCTCTCTTTTTTTTCCTTTCTCTCTTCCTGTGTTGTGAAGCAAAGACAAATACATCTGATTTTTTTTCTTTTTATAATTGTGGCTTGAAATAATTAAATTCAGTAACTCCCTTCTACCCAGCAGTGAGAAAGACTTTCCATCATCAGACTCAAAAGTCATGTGAAACTCAACTGCTTTCTGGTTCCTGACCAGCTCCAGCAGGATTTTCTTTGAGATCTATTAGAGACTGCAAATCTTCAGCAGAAATTGCAAATAGAATAATTTAGCTGCCTCTAGAGCAGCACAAATTTCTGGTGTCAGAATCTCATTGATTTGTTTCAAGATCATTAATAAAAGCCACATGGCAAGTATTCTGGACCTTCATTTGTCTGAGCTCACATGCACGAGTTGGTAGAAATAGTCTCGATGCCAGTCCCTGTTAGATATTTGTTATGTACCAGATTATTTATTTCCTTGTGGTTTTTAGACCCCCCAGTGAGCTGAATGTAGAAGGCTGCCCAGGTCTGTAAACTACAGTTCCCCAAGCTGCCTACAGGAATGGACACACTGATTAATTGTAGGGATACAATTCATTAATACAAAATTCGAGGCCATAGAGTATCTGTTCCAATAAAGACAGGCCAGTCACTTCAGAAAAGCAATAATGTAATGTGTAGCAATATTTTCAAAAAAGACTAGTTTTTTTTCCTGTGACCCTCCAATTAAGCAGACAATACAGAAGAAAGTTTTTTCAAAATCGATCAGGCTCAGCTTACCCCAGGGGAACAGTGCTGGGTGCAGCTGGATGGCTCTCCTTGCAATACTGCTTTGTGCCTACATTAGTTATTTTTGTCCTCATCCTTGAGGCAACACAACGACTGAGTAGCCTTGAGCTAGCCCTGAGAAGAATATAGTCTTCTAGCAACCTGGAAAGCACTATGTGAATACCTAACGGAGAACTGGATTGTTTTCTCCCAAATTACGCTGTGATTTAGGCAATAAGTTGCATAGTCTTGTTCCTTTGCAAGGTTAGGATCGACCCCCTACTCTGATTATGTTGCTAGTGTCACACTCTGTATGTTCGTATGATAAATAATATATATCATGAAAGCTTCAATGACAGAAGGTGTGAGGTAGGACGTCCTTTATTGTCAAGACTTCATTACTCTTACAAGGTCAATGACAGGAAGGAAATATTAAGGAATAAAATCACATATGTTAAAAACACGTGAACAAAGCACACTTAATGTTGCAGATACTCCTCTTCTATTTAACAAAGTTCAGGCACTCCCATTTGAAGGAGTCTCCAGTCCACTGTAGGAAATGCAGCAAACTGCAGTAATTCCATTTTGCATCCAGATTTTCCTATTACATAAAAAAATAAGTTCATTCCTCAACAAATATGTATGCTCAATTAACACTGCTTTTAAGAATAAATAAATATTTTGTGGGGCAGAGCCTCTGTTCACAGTCCTGCAGATGATAGCTACAGCTCTGATGGGAGCAACCAGCCCATGGAGAGCCCCTTCTTCCCCAGAGACTGACTTCTCCCTGCTGTGGTCATATTTTGCTGCTGCTGGCAACCTGGCTGCACATTTTTCTTGGAACCTCAAGGTTCGTTGTTGTCGATCTGGTGAGTTTGGCAGAAAAAACCGATTCCCTTGGCACCTTTCCCTTCTGAGAGTCAAAATGCAGTGAAGGGTTGTGTAATTTGCTTTGCAGTGTATCTCCCTTTTGGAACATGTTATTACATTTAAACTAGCAGTGTGGTGGGTGTTTGGGGTTCATGCTGAGCAGAATGCTTGCATACATTCCTTCTCTGAGGTTTCACACAAATATGACAGCCTTTCCAAGAATAGCTCCGGGAACATGGTGGTGTTTAAAGTTTCATTTTGCGGGGGTTTTGCTGCTGCTGGTTTAATTTTCAGACTTTTCTCAAATTTTTCAAAGAAAGCATCTCTTTATATCGTTATCATTCATAAATAAAGTGTGACCATGCTAGGCTAATACATGACACTTAAATTCTTGGTGTTTTACTAGATAACAGTAGTACAGCTAGCAATTCAGAAATGCTGTTCCCTTGATTATTCCTTTTTTGAAATATAAAATTGTTTTCTTATTAAAGATTTAATACCAGTTTCTCAGTGTAGTCACCATATAGTGCCTGGTATCATTAAATCAGTGAAAAGTAAATCTTCAGTGAGCACCACCCCTGCAGTCCTTTTAAACTGTATGCAAAACTTGTAACCTGGGCATCAACTTTTGTCCAAGGGAATATGTAAATTACTTATTTCCTTGGTCCTCCCAAAGCCACTCTGAGGTCTTCCTCATGAGGAGGAAGTTAAGCTGTGGAGCATTTTGTAAAAGACACTGAGAACCTCAGAGAGCCGGCCCCTATACAGGAGTCATTGCCCCAGTATATCAGACTTGACCCCCCAACGCACATCACTGACTTTTTATTGATATACTTGGTCTTTTGTCTCATAAATGGAAAAATCTGGAAATGCATAACAAAACCCTTTGAAAGCTTACTGGACATCTTTACCAATGCACAGAGGGAGAAGTGAATGTGCACCTATTACAGGGCTGGAGATAAACTAACCTCTTTTTCCTTCTAGGTGAAATGCTTATTTGAGAGAGAGGGGAAAGAGCAACAAAGTGACATATTTGCAGCAATAAGTGACAGAAGATATATCAAGACAAATGTCTGCCTTTTTGCTGTGAGCGATTGTCTTCTGTCAGAACCCTGTAAGGGTTCACTCGTGCACAGCGCTGTCTCCAACTTCTCACCTGGTATTAAATGCATGCTAACTCCTGTCAGCTTCAACAGCACGGACAGTAGAAATGAAATCTGGGTATCTTTTACACAGCACGGGAGAAACTACAAGCCCAGTCACGGTCAGTGATCTGACTTAGCCCGGTTAGGGCTTTTATTTTTTCCTGTGCACCTTTCACATGCTGTCAACATGGAGAAAGCAGCAAATGCTGATCACTGTGCTTGTAGATGGGATAAATTCAGTATCATCTGCCTGTGCTGAGATCCATCTGATGGGCTGGTCATGGGTCAGGGCCAGCCGTGTGAGCATCCCCTGATGTCCCCTCTCACCCTCCCATGTCAAAATTGAATGTGCACTGTGGGGAGCCTCATAGTCCGTTGCTCTCTTCAGACCCCCTGGACATGCTGGGCACCTTGATGCTTTTATGCAGGCGGGACACGACGTCTCCATCATGCCAAACTCCTTCCGGCAATTCTGCCAATTTCTGGGCTACAAGGTGTGATTGCTGCACTGGCAGCAGAGGAGGTGGAGGCACCATAAAACTTTGCTCCCACACCCCATCCTCTTGTTAACGAGTTATGTCCCATGGGTGGGGAGTGGAGGAACAACATGGACAAGGTCACAGGCAATGGATTGGAAGGAGCTGGCTTCTCCCATCCCCACCTGCCAGCACCCTTGCAGAAAAGTTTTCTGCTCTTGTCCTTAAGGAAGGAGTGTTTCTCAGTATAGGCATGATGTAATGCTCCTTTTTTCACTTCAGAAAGAAAACAGGCATTGCAGTCTGTACTTTAATAATATCTAGGCAGTTAAATAACTCACTCTGCAGCTGTGTGTGGGAGCATGTTGCAATGTCAGTCTCGGAGTAACTCATTTTTCAGGCGCAGCAGAGCTGAGGAGGACACTCCCTGGCACAGGACTGACCTTGGATGGGGGAAGCAGCCAAGAGACAGCGCCGTGCTGGAGGCTGCTTTGCCCGCTGTTTGCCATCTGGGAGTGATGGCCGAGCCAGGCAAAACCTCCCCCCAAAGCGTACTGTGAAGGGAGGCCGAGCCGAGCATCGTGGCCCTGGCTCCCTGCGATGGCCCTGTCTCATGCGGCTCGTTCCTTTCGCCTGCCTTCGGCTTCCTGCGGCTCTTCTCCTGGAAGCTGTAGCAGGAGGGAGCTGCTGTCACCTGCAGTTTATGCCCTCTGTGGGGCATTTTGGACGTTTTCCACCAAAGAAGGGAGTTGCATCATGGTGAAGGGTGCCCCTTCCCACCACCTTGCAAACATGAGGTGCATAAGACTTGGGCTAGAAATGTCAGCATCTCTCTGGGTAATGGGCATCACTGATAAGGCAAAATTTCCCTGGATGGTCATCAGCTTGAAACACTCTCATTAGCGTCAGTGGCACGTTTTCCATAGGCTAGGGTGTGGGTGAGCTGCCCATGCACCCTGATGTTTCCAAGCATGTTGGATATGCCCTTCGGGGTGCTGCTCACCTCTGCCCTTTATGCATGGATTGCCCCAAGAGCCTGATGTTGCTGCGGGACATGCCCATCATTTGTATATTTTGCACCTTTCCTGGATGCAAGCTCTGCTGTATTCCCATAGGCAAAATGCCTGATTTTGAGACCATTCAAAAGTTTTCAGTCACTCAGAAACTTCTGTCAGCTCCTGCTGCTCAGCCCTGGTTTTCATGTCCTTCTGTGAGCCCGAGCCTACAGTATAAAAACCTATTGTATTGTCTCAAACCAAGACCAGAATTTATTAGTACTTTTATTATTTCACTAGCACAAAGTGACTGCTGTGAAAGCCCATCACAATAAATTCCTTTGGGATGCAATAGCCTGAACCTGATCAAAGACGTTAGGCAAGCAGAGCGGTGAGCAAGTGCTTCCAGCTGGTGCATGTGTACCAGGAGTGCCAGCATCCCCGAGGACTGATGTGGAGGAGAACAAGAGGTGCCCAGCAGTGTCCTGACAGCAGCCAGCACATGCACATGGGCACTACTATGGAAAAGGGATTGTGTTTGTTTGTTTTTTTTTTTTCCAAGTGCTGTACCTAAAAGCTTTGCAATGTCAGAAGTTCTCTGGCATAGTGAGCACATGTGCCTGATGTGTGAAAGCATGGGATTTGCTAATCCATAGTATTTTTTTCCAATTGAACTTGTTAGTAAACAAAAACCTCCCTGAAGGTTCATGGTGCTTTACTTTCCACGAAGGAAAAATAAATCAGAGGTCGAAAAGGATCTCTGGCTTGAGCAGCTGTGTAACCCACTAGGTTTTAATTCACAACAATTTCTAATGTGTCAGGACGTTAAGCCTCTGCAGAAAAATTTATACCATTTGTCCAAAATGGCTCAGAGGTCAAGCATAGAGTGTATGTTGCCATGTGAAGACTATTGCTCTCTAAACTGAAAGTAACAAGCCAGTCCTGGTTTTTTTCTTTTTTTTTAGTACCATATGCACATTTTTGTTATGCTAAGCTAAAATCTCACATTCTTCTACTAGATAAACCAGAATAAGCTGTGGGAGGAATCATTTTGGTCTAAGGAAAGAAGTTTGGAGGAAGAGTTTCTTCACCCTCAGTCATGGCAAGAGAAAGGGTTAACCCAGCTGTCCAGAAAAAAACTTGGTGAGGCTGCAGGCGTGAGAAAGGAGAAAGCAATACTTACTGCTCCGAGAAGAAAGCCTAAAGGCCATTTCTGGCAGATGCATGGGTCGAGTCTAGAAAGCAGAGCAATCAGGTTATAAATTTGAAAGATATGACAGAAACAGCTATCGAGAAGCAGTGGTAGCTAAAGCCAGCCCATTCCTATGCTAAGCACTGGATGCTGTAAGACAGCTGCTTTCTACTTTAAGAGGAGAGAGAAGCTCCTGAATTATTAATATGGATGGGTTGAGACTGGATATTCTATGCAACTGCATGTTAATCCCATTAAAGGGAACGGCTAAGAAACCATGATGAAGCATCACAAGTATGAAAATAGCAGGTGGTCACAAAACCCTGGTGCAGGGAGGGGGGTGGTGGGGGGGGGGTGGTGCATTGCACAAGCTTCCCCTGTCCTCTGGCCCCACCAAGTGCAGCTGGCAAGAGTCGGTGAGCAGCAGGGACAGCCCACCACCAGTCCCCATCTGCGGATGCTGAGCTCTTCCTCTCTGCATGCAGGGCTTACCAGGCAGAGGGAAAAATGTACAAAGAGCTAGGGAATGTGAAAAGGGGGAAAAAAAAAAATGCATGTTCACAGCAATTGCCCAACAGTTAGCATTTCTGCTTTCTGGAGTGGCTGCTTGGTGCTGGGAACTTGGCTGGGCCGCCTGCAGAGCGTGGAGCGCATGCATCCGCCCAGCCTGATTTTTGTGACTGGAGGCTGCTTAGCAGTGCTTTTTTTTTCTGGCAGGGCTATTAAAGCACAGCAGCTTTCTTTACTCTGCTATTGCTCTTATTAACTGGTAAATGACAGCCAATGTCCTGTAAATAATGTGACAATCAGTTTTCATAATTGTGAGCATCTCTACCTGTCCATCTCAATCTACCTAAACCTAGCTCCTCTGAAGGCTTTAGTCTTTGGTTGCAAAAGTCCACCCCAAATCAGGACACAAATGCTCTCAGGAATCTTTTGGGCTTGACCAAGGCTTCTCCTTCCATTTCTTCTTCTAAATCTCTCAAAAAAAATTGTCCCACCCCTCAGCCTCTTGACGAAGCTCAGGCTTCCTGCCTTGAGCCCCTCAAATCTCCCCTCTAAGCTGTTTGTGTGCTTGAGGAGTGAAGAATAGTCCCATCAGAAGTGAAAGATCTAGGTTGGTTCAAAGACATGTTACAGGGAGGGAAAGGGCAGAAACAGCAAAGCACTTAAGCAAAAAGAGAGAAAGGGAACACGTATGCCCTGAGAGGTGGTGGACGAAAACACAGGAATGGATTACAGAAGAGAAATGTGGTGCAGCTTGGTGAATAAGGGAGCAGGCATGATGGTAAGGAGCTGTAACGATGGCAGAGCCGTAGGCACTGCAAGTGCCACCTGGTCCTTGTAACTGCCTGGACCGGGTGCTTTCTTCTGTTCTGAACAAGCGAATGCTTTAGCTTTTAAAATGCTGCACAGAGAGAATATGTAGGCTTGAGGGGAGAAGCAGAGGGTCTAGCTCTCCCACCCCCCCAGAAAGCCAGGGCCAGCCCTTGCTTATCTCTCAGGCCGAACTTGCTCCCGCAGAGCCCACAGATCATGCCATTGAGTCATTAATGGTGTTCAAGCACCACCTTATTTTTGTATCCTGGCTCTCAACAGGTAGCAAGAACAATGCTGTAGCAAAGCACAACATGTTTGTTTCACCAGCTCCATTCTTGCTCCCTTGCTCATCATACACGCTTGCCTAAAAAAAAATTTGCATTAGAACGAAGGACCTGCATGAAACAGAGGAGAGGGCAGGGACTCCCCAGCCTGCTGTCTGCTTTCCTCCATACAGCCTCCACTATCTGTTTTGCTTTAACGCCCACACAGTAGGTGGGACAATACGTGCTTTATTATTTCACATGCTTTTCTCTGCAAGTTTCTCTGATGTGGCACATGATCAAATGCAATTCTGCAGAAGCACCAAGGGCTTGCACTCATTTTGCGGTGCCTAACATGCTGCCTGGGGAAAGCACACCTTGCATATACATGTGTTTGTCAGCCTGTGCACCTCCGATGACCTCTGAGGAGTGAAGAAGAGGCTTGAGTCAGTCCACAGACACTGCCGTGATTGTTGATTTTGACATTATTGCCCAGGCAGCAGCGAGGGATGGGGTCCAGCATGCCTGTTGCCATGAAAACACAAGGTGGGAAGAGAGTTTACTCTGTCACTAGTGGAGCCATTAGGACCCCACGCAGGCATGGGAAGACCGTGAGAGTCGCAAAGGGGATGCTCATTGCAGACAGGCTTTCTGGTGGTAGGAAGGACTTGGTTAGACATGGATTGGTTTCATGAAAACTGAAGGAAAAGATGGAGATAAAGCCTGGAGGTGATGAAGCAGTGAGACTTGCATTCAGCACTGGTAAAAGTGGTGCTCTGTGTGTGTAAATTCGGCTGTAATTCACCAGAGGAACTCATTTGGTTTGTTTCTAGGTAAGAATACATACAATTCCCTGCCAGAAGCAATGGCCAGCCCAGCTGCTTGGCTCTTGAGAGGACAGAAGGTTTTGTGGACTCTCTCCTGCCCTCTCGCCGCTTTCCAGCCCTTCAAACACCCTCTGCAGAGGGGAGTGTGTTTGCTTGGAGAGGCTGGGAGCTGAGACACCGAACTCCAACACACCTTCCCTTTGCCCAGGCTTTCTTCCCTCTGTTTTTTTCCATGCAGCTAGAGCAGACAGGAGCTGAGGTTCTCCTCCAACCTGTTTGCCTCCTTTCCGGGACTTTCAACTCAAGAAAGACTGTGCGGAGCCCAAGTAATAGGCAGGAGCCATCTATCTTTTGGGGAAGAATTTTACCACTTTTTTTTTTTTTTTTTTTTTTAAATAACATGCTGATCTGGTGCTATTTGGTGATGCAGAGCCTCGGAGCCAAAAGGGCACATAAATGTGCATTAGGAGTGGCTGGGGTCAATGGGGCAGGCGTGGGCAATTTTTCATAGGTGAAAGACAAGTGTTCCCTCCTCAACATGTAATTTGCTGCAGTGCAGAGGGCCAGCACAAAACTTGCACATCATGTCAGCCACACTTTAAAGGTCATTTATTGTGGAAACAGTCCTTGTGCTGGTTCTCTGAACAGGGTTGACCATTAGTCTTGGTGCAGAGCATTACTTGCAGGAGGCCCAGCTTAGAAAAATTAAACATTGTTTTTTTTATGAGCCTCAGTGCAAATGTTTTCACTCCCCTTATAAGAATTATTTGTATAGTCTTATTTTAAGTAAGAGAAATTTCATTCTCCTTATCTCCCCCCCGCCCCTTCCTCAACTCTGTTTCTTCAGGGTTTGCAACATTAAAAAAGGGATAAAGCCTTTGCAAGCCTCACTAGGACTCTCTTTTCAGCCATCTCTTTGCTGGCTGAAGAGCACAGGACATGGAATATTTTGCCCCAGTACTATCTGGTTTCTGGGTGCAGCCTTAAGAAAATCATTCTACTTCTGACACATAGCAAAAGCTCCTGTTAAGTGCATCTTGCTTTCCTGGATGCTGTTCCTCCCTCCCTCCGTCATTTGTGCTTCTCCTCACTCTGCTAGCAGTGAGTGCTTCTCCAGGCTTACCCCTCAAAAGCCTTTTTTATTCTTGTGGTCTTTTGGGAGGGGGAGAAAAACTTGAGGGTAAGAAAGGCACCGCTGGGGACTAGCCTTTGCGTAAGTAAGTATGAATTAAAATGGGGCAGATGATCATCTTGCCTCATGCAAAACTATAACCCCCTTCCCCTAAACAGTTTTCCGAGACTAAAGGGATGCTATAAACTCAAGTCTTCAAAGGAGGTTTTCCTATGAATGTCCATGAATACTGGCTACCTAATTCCTTAGGTCCCTCTGAAGATCTCTGCCTATGTTCTTCACTGCTGTCTACATGCAACTGTTAACCAGAGCTTTGCAAGAGTGAGGAAACTGTGGAGATTGCAATAACTCCATGAGCAAAGGCAGCGTGTATTATGCAAACAGCCTCAGCTCACTCACAGCCTTAGGCATCGCCATCTGTGTCTGCTAGGCAAGAGGATGCCAGACAGAGCACTGGTGTTGTCTCTCACCTTTTGAAAAAGTGACACGGGATCTTTAATTATGAAAGAAGTAGCCAGAAGCCACTTGGGCTATGATTCACATGGGACTCTTTGCAGAAAGAAAATAAATGCATTTGTTAATGAATTATTCATGAAGATGAAATAAACTAAAGGATTCCTGGACAGTTATTTTCCAGAAATTAGGTCATACCTAATTAGTTGCATAATTGGTTGCCTGATTACCTAACTAATTAACTGTTAGTGACCTTTTTTAACTTGTGGTAACAAACACATACATGCATGTTTCACAGAAGAGCTCCCATGGTGCTTCACAGACTGCAGCTCTGACACCTTGAGTTCTGGGACGCAGCTTAGCAATGGTGATGCTGCCCCACGATACTATGTGACACACAGACGTTTACCTAAAGCAACAAGGAGAGAGGCCAAGTTGTAATTACATATGGTGTGATTTGGCTGCCGTTCAAGTGCCCTTTGTGGTCTTTGAGCAACAACGAGGCTGTTCTGTACACAGGTCGCCTGCTTCTTCCCCAATTTCATGACTTCACAGATGGCCGTCCTCATGGACAAAAGCAGATCTCTTCTGCTGGCACTGGTGAACATCAAAACAGGACTATCACCTACAATCAGGGCAGTCAAAATGGGAGGTCTCTTTTGAGATCTGAGGATGATCTGGTTAACACAGGTGCTCAAGAGACAGCGAAACCGAGTCCAAAGGCACTGCCAAGTTGGTGCCTTCATTAATGGTATGCTGTAGGACAGGCGCTAAAGCTGAGCACTAGTTACGATGGTGTTAAATGTGTGGAAAAATATTCTGTAGGCAGAGTGTTACCATGAGGTAAACAACACCTTTATGTGAAAAAACAGAATACCGACGCCTTGAAAGCTTTTTCAGTGACTAATGAGTGTTTCAGTTGTGACTCTGGCGGAATCACGTGAAAAGATGTCACCGTCCACGGGAGGAAGGAAAACTGATACTAAAAGCGGTGGCGTGGGCAGTGGCGGTCATTGAAGGAAGAGAGAACAAGTAGTCCAGGAGAANCATGAGGTCTGTGAGGAGAGGCTGTGGCTCATACACCCCGGGCCCCACCTACCACCCTCGCCCCCAAACTTGGTTAATTTAACATGGTTGAAAACACACTGCCATAGATATGCCACCTCTAGAAAAAAGTCTAGTTCAACTCAGTTTTTGCCTGGTCCAGGCAAGTTGGCTCTGCTGAGAAACAGAGTATATTACCACGGGTACAGCATTGAGCAAAACACTGTTTCCAGTGCCCTTGCTAACTCAGTATTTTGGCACAGCCTCATGCCAGATAGACATATGCAGAGACCCCACGGTAGAGTGAATCCTGTCTTAGTACAGACCTTGGTGCAGGAATGAAACAAAGAGAAAGGCTTTGGGCTTCTCCTTGATATGGGTTCAGGCAGTCCTTGGAGCATGTGGGGATCATTTAAAAGCTGCTCTAATTTGGCTGTGTTTTTCTAACTTTTGATGGCCCCACTTCATCCAGACTGTGTTTCCTCCCTCCTCCTTCCCCAGCCTTCTCCAAGGGCACTTAGGGATGCCTTATGCCACCATGACATCTGTGAGACAAGGCAAGGATGCAGCTGGCAACGTGGGGAAAGAAAACGCTGAATCACCTATGTAAAAATAAGATTTTTTTTTCCCCCCAACAAGGTCCAGGGAATGTGCAGAAGGCAGGGAGAGGGATCTGTGCATTTCACCCTGATTTATTGAAGTCAGCTGGCTCAAACAGTGACTGTTTTAAAGCAGAATGTTTTAAGTTTGGGAAAGGGCCAGTTAGCCTCACAAAAGTCACTCAAACAAATAACCAAAATGGGAGATAGAAACTAGAAGGCAGCGTGCATCCCAGTACACAGAGAGCAACAAGCAGACTTCTGATCTTCCAACTGCTGATTTCTGAAGAAATATTTCTATGGGACATGGGTTCTGTTCATACATGAAAAAAGCAGAGCACTTCTAAGCACAGGCAGCACAAACCATCATCATGCAAAGGACCAAGATGGGGTAAAGCTGAGGCAATTAAGAGGCAAGAGTACAGACATCCAAGGGGCACATGCCTGTCCATACAGCATAGGCAAAAAAAGAAGAAGAAACTGGGAGCATTTAAAGCTAATCTGGCATTTGTAGCTCACAAGCAATACACAGAATTGCAACGCAAAGGCAACTGGTGATGGTGCAGTGTGGAGCCTGGATGGCCCCTAAGGGAGCTGCTATCCCTTTTTCCGGAGACAGCATATACATGCTATTTATATCAATCTTCTGCTTTTTTTCTTTAACACAGTTCTTTAACAATGAAATAAAAACTTGTAAACTTGAACTTCCTTCTAAGTTTATTTCTCCACAGGATTTTCCCATGCAAATTCCTATTGCTTGTTCCTGGGAAGTATACTTCAGCCAAAATAGCCCCTTTACTGCAGAATTTTAGCACTGGATATTCGGATGACTCAACAGAAAAGCCCATATTGCTCAATCCTGCCCTGCAATCTTCCACCCACTCATAAATACAGCACGTTCCCATCTGTGCACTGCTCTCATCGTGATCTTCCTGATTTTTCCTGTTCTTTTTTGGTGTGGGTACAACTTGGTGCAGGTGTCCAGGTTTGGGTAACAAAGATCCAGGTAACACATGGCAAAGCCTGCATGAGACAGGAAAAAGAAAATACAATATTTTAGTTA
Source organism: Pandion haliaetus (assembly GCA_013401275.1). Classification (NCBI taxonomy): domain Eukaryota; kingdom Metazoa; phylum Chordata; class Aves; order Accipitriformes; family Pandionidae; genus Pandion; species Pandion haliaetus. The sequence goes on along the minus strand of VYZV01038702.1, from coordinate 254,165 downwards.
CAACAAGGTTAAATGAAGCTTTCAACAGATGTGTCATACCTGGAAACATATTTTTGTCTCACCCAGCATCATTTCTCTTGGAAAACCAATGCTTTACAAAAGGTTTTCAATGAACTTGGGGAGGTGGAGGGCAAAGGGTCCTCTGCAGTTCCTTAATGCTTGAAATCCATTCCTGAGTACTTTCATCCCTAATTAAAGGTCACCTACTGGTTCGAGAACAACTGTTAATGAAGACTTTAATTATCCAGATGACAGCTATAAAATCCTACTCCTGTGCTTGAATATTTTAAAGCGACAAGGCCCAGATTTTCAAATATGTGCTTGTAACCAAGTACTTAGACCAAAAACTCACTCTGAAGAAGATTGTGTACGTGCAATTCACATTTGCATACACAATGGGAGATTACACATGCCCATATTAAGGATGCAAATCTGTGAGGAGGTCTGTATGTGCTTACTTGACCATTTGAACCAGACCCACCTTTCTTTTCTGTTCTTTCATTCAGGGAGGGAGAGGGATGGTTAAATTATTCCTTAAGGATAAATCATTTTGCATTATTAACTCTTCTTAACAATAAAGCTGCATAAATTAACTCTAAGATTATCTGCTGTGTCCTCAGTGGAATGATTAGGAGGGAATCTACAGGAAAGAAATGTGGTCAAATGATTTGAAGACTTGCAAAATGAGATGCAAAGCCTCATCTTGCATTCTTAACAAGCTCAAACATAGACCTGCCTTCTAATGAGCAAACCCTGCTTGGCATATCTGTGCCACCCCCAGAGCAATGTTGTAAAGAAAACGGCTCATGGCTCATTTTCTCTACTGAGTCAGGTTTTTTTGGTTTTATTGATGCTTTTGACCAGCTGCTCCCATTACCTTTACCTGTGGTGGCAACTTTCATGCCAAGCCTAAGTCTGCCAAGCCAAAGTGGCCCCATTTCTCACCTACCATCACAGACCAGCTATGTGTTTCTTGGCGAGCTCAGGTATAGGTTCCACACAAGGTACATGCCTGAAGCTTCTATCAGGCAGACGAAGGAGTTTTTTTATCGTGCTCTCACTGCCAGCACAGTCTCTTTATGACACCATAAGGGCAAAGACAATCATAACTCTTTAACTGGGCATTTTCTGGGGCTTCGTGGAGATTGAAATGCAAGGGCCACTGTCCTGGGTTCAGCTGGGATAGAGTTAATTTTCATAAGAAGCTGACCAAAACTAGCCAAGGCGATATTCAATACCATATGATGTCATGCTCAGTATATAGACTGGGGGAGCTGGCCAGGGGGGAAGGAGGGATTGCGGCTCAGGAACAGGCTGAGCATGAGGTTCTGGGTGGTGAACAATTGCATTGTGCATCACTTGATTTATAAATTCTTTTATTAGTATTATTGTTATTATTATTTCTTCTCTTCTTGTGTTGTCATATTAAACTGTCCTTATCTCAACCCACAAGTTTTTACCTTTAGTAAAAAGTTCCAAGTTAGAACAACTCCAAGGTTTTTCCTGCGAGTCAGAGCTAGGCTTTGACTCAGTTTCCTTGTTACCTGTGTGTGGCTTGTCTCTCCTACACAAATATGTGCACACACGGACACACACTTACTTGTCTGAACAGAAGACTCAACCAAACAGAGCTCCAAGCCCTGGCTACAAAAAAGAGGGAAAGAAAATTAGAGTGCATCGCATAAGAAGAGCCATTTATATATATTAAAAAGGAGAAAAACACCTGTCAAAGTTCTGTCAACGGTTTATATCTCGTTTCATAAGAAATGTGAATTAATAAAAGAGATTGGTAAAAACAGACAGGTCAGTACTAAGTTATCTGTTTAAGAGGTTTCAAATATACCTTTCTGTGCTTTGTTAACTCTCCAGGAGGCTACAGGAGGGTTTTCTTTGCAGAGTCTCTCATCAGCTGAGTTTCATCCGTAGGTCACAGTGACCTGACTGTGGAGGCTGTGCCGCATAAATGGAGCTCTCCAGATAAGCAATAACATTTATTGCATACTTTGTCAGCATATTTCTGGCCATACACTTGTTCTCAAGGCACTTTGTTTTGATATTGGTTTTATTAAAATAGATTTCAGAAAGGGAAATGTAAAATAGTTAAAAGATTACACACATAAACATGTTGTTCAGTGTTGAGAAAATCTACACCAAACACCAGCAGGCTTTTTTACATTACAAGCATGAATAAAATGTATCTTGCATTTTTTTTCTGATACTGCTTTCTTCAAAGAAAAAACAATGCTTTAAAAAATTGCTATAAAAGGATGCACATCCAACAAAGGGAAAGATACAGGTCCTGCAATGCCCCTCACAATTTGGAAGATGCTTAAAATAAAAAACTAAAGAATAGTGAAAGCCAAGGAGATCTGAGGACTACAAGAATGAGGTTTTTCTTTGTCTTGGCAACCACATGGTCAGCCTCCCAGCTTTGGAGCTTCTGCCACAGCCTGAACTGCCACTGGAGCTCCTGCGCAGCATGTGTGGGCAGGATGACATGTGCCTCAAGCATTTCTGTGCTGTCCTCCTGCTAGGGTTGAGGCAGGGTGCTGGTTGTGAAGGCTCTATTTGCTCTTCAAGTATCATCCATCCCTTGTCTCCTCTGGAGGAAGAGCCTATGGGCTGGATGGCTTCATCCCTCAGGCCCTGGTTGGATACTGGCTACAACACACAACCCTGCAAGGTCTCTCTTCAGGGGTGTTTATTTGTAAAGCATATTTAACTGGGTCCTGATTCTGAAAATGTCTGGGCGATGGTTTTGCATGAAGTAGATTAGCTGTACCAAGCTCATGTGCCTGCCATAGCTGTGAGAGGATTTACAAGACCGGCTTCTAGACTGTGCCTCTGCTTTCTTGAACTGCCAAGTCTCAGCCCATTGCCTCTGCAAATGGTCAGGGCCCAGGCAAGAAAGTGTGACACAGTACAAGAATTTGCCCTATTTATAAAAAAAAAAAAAAAATTGTCATTTTGGAACATCGTCATTCAGACACTTCCATCGGGATGAGTTTTTAATGGCTGCATGCTGGTATACTGTATATGACATAAAGCATTTGTGAAGAAATAATTCCTCTGAGTAGTCAGAAGAGCTTCCCAGAGATGGACTGTTTTTCCTGTTTTGCTCTTTGATTCTTTTTTCTGGATCTTGGAGGGAGTGTTACTTGTGTTAAGTAAAGAAATTTCCCCCATCAAAACAGCACTATCTTTGATCTCCCCTGTTTTATGTACTAGGGAGCTGATACTTCCTTCCCTGGCTAGTACTGAATGAATAATCATCTCCTGTAGTTATTCACATCAGGTTCAGATGCTGAAATGTGAAGCTGATGACAGGGGAAATTATGGATAGAAGCATCAAGAATTGCTACTGAAATTTTAGGAGTTGTAGGCAGGAAATATTCAAAGATCATCACATTTAACCATGAAGACTCCAAAGATTTATAATCTCATGGGGCAAAACTGTGAATTGTCTGTGAGGTGGGAATGAAGGCTGGACTCCTGTCCTGGTGTTTTCTTTATGTCCACATACTGACACATAGACACAAAATCAGCATGAGAAAACCCTACCGAACCCTAAATCTTTGGTGCTATTTGGAATGATTAACTCTCAAAAAGTTTGGTATTCAAATCATGTAAAAAGTCTGTATGTTCATTGAGACATACTTCAAAAACTGTAAAATCAGGAAAACTTGATTAAGAGCTTTTTCTTTTTCGTTATTTCAAAATATGCAGCATATGGTTTCTTTCAGGTCTTTCAATCTGGACCATCATCTGATAATGTGCACATGAAGGATTTTTTTTTTTTTTAGGAGGGAAAGAGAACTTTTAGGATTTCACAACAACTTTTGTACGGGTTTTCAAAAGCCGTATTTGGATCTGCCGGCCCTTACATAGCCCAAACAATGCAATGCACTAATGCTGCACTAATGGCAAACCTGCCTCAGGTATCATGCTGGAGCAGCCTGTTGGCCTATCTTGCCATACCCAAAGGGCCCCGCCACACATAAGTGATTTCAGCCCAACTTTGTGAGACCAACTTGAGAAAACAACCTCCTTATTATGAAGGATTTCTCCTGCTTTTGTTCTTGCTCTTTCTCACCTTGAAACCAACCCCAAACCAAACTCCTTGATCCAAACTCAAATGAAATCTGGTTCCCTGAGCCTGCCAGTCTAAATCAACACAAATCCTACCCAAAGTGACACTTTTGTGCTGAGTAATGCAGGTCCATGCAGTCTGGAACAGCAAACATCAGCATAGCTGGAGATACCTCTTGCCCCTCTGCTGCGGTGAACAGAAATTGAAACAATACAAGATATTCTCATTCCTTACTAGGAATGTGCTAGTCTATGCTGAAGGAGGACTGTAAGTTGGCCTTCTGTCTCCTATAAGCACAAGAGATATGATTAATGAAAAGAGGTAATTATCTGTCACTGTTATAACGTGCGTTACAGACAAAAAATTAATGCTACATATTTTTTCCTTTCAAGTGTATATAACCACTACTTGATGCTCAGTAAGCAGCTAACATCTTGTTAGAATGAAGAGAATCTCTGCTTGTATGGTGGGAGATACCAGTTTATAATCTCACTTATTTCTTGAGACAATTCTACAAGGACACTTAGGCATATACTGAAGTTTTGTTCACTGTCCTTCATCCTTCAAGAACTGATGAAGATGACGTGTCATCTCTGACAGTTGTTCATTGAACAAAAATAGCAAAGTGGAAATAATTTTTTCCCATAAAAAATAAGTTTACATGCTATGCCGAAGTCATTATTCAAATTCACAGTTGAAAGTGATTATCACACTGCCTCAGACACAAATTCATGCAAACATTTCAGTTCAAGTGATTCATAGGAACCAATGAATAAATAGTCCCATCATTGTTTTTTGAAGCAGAAGGGCAATGGCCATTTCTCGTGTGGAAATTATGAGCAGATGAGGAGGTCTCTGTTCTGTAAATCTGGGCTTGCATTTCGCAGCAACCAAACTTGCTCAACAGAATGAAGAAATCCCTGCGGAAAGTCTTGGTGAAAATGGCGTAGAGGAAAGGGTTAGCACAGGAATTGATGGGGTAAAACAAAACCAGAAGGATCTTGGATTTGGACACTGTGATGAGAGGTACCTTGAGTGAGGCTGATATTGCAAAAAAAGATATTGGTGCCATGCAGAGGAAGTCCGTGAAGATCAGTATGGCCATGCGCTTGGCGATTTTGGTGTCACTGTTTGAAGAGATGACATTAGGGTTTCTCACCGTAAAATAGATGCAGATGTAGCAGGCACATATGATCACAAACGCAAGTACATTCAACACTAAAAGAAATATAACATAAGCCTGAGAAAATGGTGTTTCTATATCCATGGGCAAACAGATGCTGACCTTCATGTAGCTGCTGACTCCAAATATTGGAAGAAGTGCCACTGTGAAAGCAAACACCCAGCCAAAAATCATTATAATCACAGCATGACGAAATCGAACCTTGCGGTCCAGTTGCATGGCATAGGTGATGGTGTGCCACCTTTCCAGAGTTATCACAGTCAGTGTGTAGACTGAGAGTTCACTTGCAAACACTGTAAAAAATCCTGCAGCATTGCATCCTGCCCCAGTTTGCCAGTCTATGGCATAGTTGTAATACTGGCTTTTGGTCTGGATATCTACAGATGCAATAAACAACAGATAGATACCTATGCAGAGGTCTGCAAATGCAAGGTTGCACATTAGAAAGCGAGGTACAGTGAATTTGTATTGACTGCTTATTAAAATAATGAGGACAACAATGTTCCCAGTGATAGCTAAAATGCTGATAAACCATATCAGGACTCTCAGAATGTTGTATCCCATGATATCTTCACATGGATTGAAAGCATCGGGTTTAGGTGAGCAAGCTACATTAACTACTTCATTGCATAAACCATAGTCAAATTCACTCTCTGCTGGGTCAAATCCTATGCCATAGTTGGAAAAATAATCTTCAGCTGCAGATCGTCTATATATCTTATCGCCAGGTTGCTCATCAAGGTCTTGCTTCACCTGAGATATGCTACATATCGGATGTAATTCAGTGCTGAAATCGTAAAAAGAGTAGAGTTGGAAACTAGGAGACACAGCATGAGGCATACAACAAAGAGGAAATCATTGAGTTTCCACTAAAAGCTCATTTTTTCTGGTTAGCTGATTATACAGACTACCCTGGAACTTGAAATTAATAGGCTGACTGGTCCCTATTTATAAAATATTACATGAAAGTGAAAATTATTTGGAAACATCACAAAATGTAAGGGAAAGGAAAGCCTGATGTTTACTTTACTAACACTTATGACACAATTATCCACCTGGACAGGCTCATTTTGTAAGAAGCCACCCTTATTTCAGCCAAATATCTCGCATCATAACCTGTCATTGATAAGCTGATTCTTGCATGGGGGAAACACATGATGATAAATTCCTACATAAGACTGAACTTTGAAGAAAGAGTCAATTCAGCTGTGCCCATAAGGAGTCTGTATAATCACAGTAACACTACTATCCATTAGTATTACTCTTGTATTCCCCTCTTCCTGAAGGTTTTAGCAGTCAATGTGCCATATTCAATCTTGTAACTCCTTCAAGGCACAGAACAACTCCAGTTTGTGCCATTGATTTTGAGTTGTATCATATTGGTATCTGGCCATTAACACAAATAAATAACATAAATAAGTTCATGTAGGCTTCCAGATAACCTCTAGAAGGCAGGTACCAACACAGATATAAACACAAGACATGGTATAACATTTTGATTAAAAACTGCTTTTTCAAAGAAAATAGTTTAGAAACCAAGCAAAGTGAAGGCAAGCCAAGCCACACCAAACCAAACTGTACCATACCAAATCAAACCAAACTAAACCAAACCCCACCACACCAAACCAAACCAACATTTCTATAGAAACGGTAGTTACTTTTGTTTCTGTCAGAAAGTCTTTTTTAAACACTTTGAGAATTTTCAGTAGAAAAGGTAAATAAAGGAAAAGAGTTTCAAGAAAAAATGCCTTTGAAGGTAAAACTAATATTTTTTGACAGTTTTATGTTTGGCTTTATTTCCTAAAGAATTAACTCCATGCCCGTCTTCTGCCTGCCTAAACCAATGGAAGAAACAAATGTTTTGGCTGAGATGATAGAAAGATGATCAGCTCCATCAAACTAAAACATATTGAGAAGTATCAATAGGAAATAAAGGGTCAGACATTAACAATTGCTTCTCCTAGGCCACCTTTGAAGTTTGCTGCCCCAGAAACTTGCATCCACAGTTTTGCATAAAATGGCTCCAGACCTAATCTGGGTTAGCAAATAAACCAGTGGACAATGTGTTGCAAAACCAACACAGTTCAGCTCTGCCCACTTTCATCTACAACCTAGACAGTAATTTAAATGATAATTTCTATGATAGGATGCCAGCTTATCTTCCACCCTGACTTGCAGCACAGTTGAAAGAAGAGCTTTCTAGGCAAGTTAGGTTGAAATTTTAAAACAATTGGTAGCAGCTTAAAAGGGAGAATTTTTTTTTGTAACCCAATTTTATCCTTTGACTTTGTGCACTCACTACATTTTCCAAAAATCGAGTTTAAAAGGTCTGCAAGAAAGGAAAACTAATGAAGGCCCAGCACCAGAAGGTGAGGAACATTTCCTATGAGGTTCTGAACGTCCTTTACTATTATCAATATTTTTTATCTTGCCTGTCAACTGAGGCAGAAAACTGATTTTCTGTGAGGTCACATATGCACTATGGAGGTCACAGCAGCGATAACAAGGCATTACATTTTACTCCCGTGTTCTACTCGCATAAGGATGAGTGAGGGGTCCCGCGTATTGATCCATATATCAACAGTTCTCTAGCTGAAAGGGAATGTATGCTTCCAAAGAGCAATAATGGGAAAGGAAGTCCCTCAGTTTTTAGTGCAACAGGCACTTGAGGGCACTGAAAGCTACTTCAATTGGTGGTTCTTTATAAATGAACTGAGGGAAATGTTTTTATCCAATCATTTCTCAGCTATGAGTTAAAAATAAACCTTTTCCTAAATTATGGAGGCACTGCCTGGAGCTAAATCTATCCCCTGATAAGACTGCTATGTAAGGCTAATTAAATATTTCTGATTATTACAATTTATTCATTCTTGAATTATTTTACAGCCAGAGGTCCCAAATAATACCAGGGTCCCACAGTGTTAGCTGCTCTGTTTGCTCTGAGGATGGGTGGCGAGGAGTCTCCTGGCTGGTTACCTGTACCGTGGGTAGGTAAGATAGGCAGTTGCAAACTCCTGAGGGAAAAAGAGCCATTTTCTGGTACTGACTGCTTACCGGTTCTTTGCCCTGGGATATTTGCCCTTTGGGCTGTACAGTGCGTTCAGATCAACAAGCTAAAACGGTTTTTGGCAAGGGATGGGTCCTTGCTTCCTTTTGAGATGGTAGGTATCATAACACAGATCATTTATTATCTATTTGTAACCCTCTGTTACTGTTTAACATAGCTTTGCCCATGTAAACCCTCTGAAAAACAAGCTAGAGAAAGGACAACTTAAAGAGTAACATTAAAACTGGCAGAATGCTCTGACAAAAATAGACAAAAATGACTACCTTTGTACAAGTGGTTATGTTATGCACTCTGTCTGGATCTGGTGACAGCAGGATCTTGTGTGCTGAGAAACACGCTCAGCAGACCTAGGTTCTGTGTTAAGCCCTGTCTCAAACCAATCATCCTCATTGAAAAGTGACATCAAGTGAGTTGTGAGCAACTGATATTATGTTCTCATGAGATGAGGCCCAAACATGACTCCTGATGCTGCCACGCTTTTTAAAGAAGTAGGATTTCAAGTGACAGCTCCTCCAAAGAATAATGATCAAGTGTAAGGACAGAGTTGTATCAATGTCATTCTTTTAGGCAGAAGGTGATCTTTATGTCAAAGCAAGCGAAAAACTTGCTGAAGTTCATTATAGTCTATGTCAAGTTGAGGGTTTTAACATCCAGCCTCTGTCCTATCTGCACTTCAAGGATATTATTTTCTAGTTACAGAAAAACGTGAGGGGAGTTCAACATACTTGCACCGCACTTTTCCTAAGAAAGTGATTTACCTTCTGTTAGGCCAGCATCACAATATTCCAGTATGATAACTCTACAGATCAATATTTATCATATAAGCCTTCTTGGAATGGGAAAAAAAAAAATCGAAATTGCTTACATTTTAATTTGTGTCTCAGTCTGGCGGAGCTGTGCTTGATGCGACATCCTCCGAAATTTAGAAAGCACTGTCGCTGTAACAGGTTTAAGCTTCTATTATCACAACAGAACCTGTCACCGGTGCAGTCCGGTTTGGGAGAGGTGGTCGAGCATGATCCACTATGGCAACTTATTTTATCTAGGGTTCTAGAGTGCTGCAAAAGTCTCAAAGAGGGGAAATCTTACGTAAACGGGGCAGCCAGAAAGGGGCCACACATCCCTGTCTTAATTCCTTCCCAGATTTCCCACATGAACACCAAATGCTGCCATGATCCTTAGAAATGCACCTCTGGGTGACGAGGCAACATTTTTATGCTCCCTGGACTACCTGGAGATGTTCTGAGACCCAAACAGCCATGGGAGAACGACCATAGCCTGTGAAGATGCACGGCAAGTCGGGTCACATCACGGTTCTCACTACCACAAATAATGCCTGCTGCACTGAACCAAGCACAGCTCTCCTCAAAGAAATAATACATGTTGTGTAATCAAGCACTGCAAACTATTAATAACTCTTAAACAACCTGAATAGTCTTCAATGCACATGCGGCTTGTGCCAGCTGTCAAGAAAACTGCTTTGAAATTAAAGCGGGTGTAGCTACTGTATGTGTGACTAATCTCTGCTGAAGTGTATGGTAATACCTTCAGTATTCAAACGGAACTAAAATTCATCCCTTTTCTCACTTTAAGCTGGAGAGAGGATATCAGTCTCCCACCAATTTCAGTACAAGACACATGACTGTATGAAAGAAATTACCATTTTTATGTTTTAAAGCCCAAGTGAGGGGGACTAGATACTGAGAGCTTACCACAAAGTAGTACCACAAGTAAGAGAGCTTACCACATTTCCTCCTGTAGCTTTTCTTCAACAGTAACTCTTACTTTTGAAAAGTCCAGTTGCTTAAGGTGTGGATTCTGGGATTTGGGTCCTGATTTGGCCCAAGTGATCAAGATTAAAAAATATGGATCACAGTGATATCAAGGTCCCTTTGCAGATTCAGGACCAAACACGCTTCCATTGGACTCATTGGCAAATACTACTTTGCCACCAGTGCTGGAAGGGCTGGACCCATTTCTACTTAGCAAGCTACCAAGCACCATGCCTGCATAAGCCTGCAGAAGTATGTGAAAATGTCTCCTGCTGATAAACCATCCTAATGAAGTTTAGCATTTTGGATCAAAAATGGGCAATAGGGGATGGATTCTGTCAGATACTTCCCTTATCACTGCAGTCTCCACCATCAGACTTGCAGTCTTTATACAGATAGTTTTGAAAACACATGTAGGTGATATTTATTAGCTATCAGCACAACCAAGATCAGTTCTCTTTCATTGCCTGGTAACAACACAATGCTAAAAGTAAAATAAATTACTATTATAAGTATTAAAATAGAAGCTACTAATAGTTTATGCTTACTCAGCATGGGTTTACTTTTCTTTGAAGTTTTAGGCAACTTCTGAAGACAATGTCTTGAATTATAACAACGATCTAGAATTTTTTTTTTCTGCCATGGCAAGTTCCAAGTCTTTGAGGACATCCAGTAAAGGAAGAACTTCAAACAATAAGAGGGGTTTCTGTAAGTACCAGTTCCTCATGTTTTCCAGTGGCACAAATTCAGGAGGTTCATTAACTAGTTAACGTGTACATTCAAAGTCTATCTGAGCAGCTGAAAAAACTTAATGAGAATCATAGATACCTGAAGTCTCATTGCAACTTGCTAATGGAAAATTAAAACAAGCATGGAAAATTACTTTGGGAGTCTAGAAAGACACCCCCCCTCCCACCCCCCCTCTGTTGATTTGGGTGAATGGGGTCTGCTGTAGGTTAACCATTTCAGAAATCATGTCCAAAACCGTTGTGTGTGTAGACTCGAGAGACAACGTATCTGTGGTGCTTGGTTGGACAGTGTTCCAACATCAGTGTAGCTTTCTGAGAGAAGAGATTAAGATTACTGAGCAGTGCCATTACCCTCCTGAATTGATGGCGAAGTATTGGCCAGCTTCTCTGCAAACACAGCTTTCTCTCCAGCTACCTCCTGAAAATTATCAAACTTTTCCCATTGAATGTCTTCAGCATGGCTCCAGGCTGATCCAGGACAGCAGGTCCCAGTGGAAGATGGACCTATGACAGGTGGGAGCTAAAGCCGCAGCTGGGGAAAATGCTGATGCTAACACAGCTATCAAAATTTATAACTCCCCTGTAATAGAGAGGCAGTGCACTGTACAGCATTCATAAACCTGTATGTATTGTGTATTTATTTATTTCTATCCATTTACTTACCTGCACTGAAGAGACCTTTTCTATCTAGATTTTGAGGAAGTTTATTTAATTCACTATGAACTGCTGAGAAGGACCAAAAAGTAAAACAAATGAAATCACTTACTTTTGTCTTTTCCAGTTTGTAAATGCACAGCAATGGCTAGGATAGGTGAAGTTTGCCTCAATCAAAGATCTAAATTTGCTTAAATCAGGAAGCTTTTTTAAATTGTATGTAGACCTTGCTCTTAGCTTCTTAATGAGTTCTAATCCATGACTTGGCAGGAAGCTGATTCTCGTCCTTGAAATATCCCTTTAAGAAAACATATGAAAATCTCAGTAAAAAGCAAATTTACTTCTGCTCAACAGTGGACATGTGTTTTAGACTGTCCTATTCATCCTCAGAGTAGTGTCTGAAAAGAGATCAGCTGGAAATCTACACTGAAAAGAGGATCCAGGGATAAATCAGGTGTTCCTCCAGGAAACCTAAGCTAATATCCATTGCAAAGAAGAATCAAGTGATATTTGTCTGGTCTGAGAGAAAAGAAAAAATCCCATAACCCTCTGGGTAAGCATTAGCAGGGACATAAACCATTAGTGCCATATGATACTGGGTTTAGTAAATACCCAGCAAATGCAACAATCATCCCAGAATACTGTTACAGGATAAAAAAGGCTGATGAAATCACAACAGAAGTTTACTACATGAACATCACATCATGGGAAGGCTACTGTGAAAAAGGGAATAAACAAAAAGAGAGAAACTCACATGAGGGTACAGATGTGAGGAGAGGTTGGGGATATCAGGTTTTGTACTCATTAGGAAGAAAAAGAGATTAAAGACAGGCAGGGGTGATGTGTTTCAAACTGTGAGGAACAAAACTAACAAAACATTTCCAGAGGTTTAAAAAACAAAGAGAGCACAGACTGAAGCGGAGAAAGGGGCAAGATTACAGGAGGTTAGAAGAGATGTATTTATGTGGAAGGCAATTACTGTGTGGGACAGGCTATCAAAGGCAGAGATGGAAGCAGCAGCTATGAATGTATTAAAAAGAGCATTAGCAGGGCTTTTAAAGGGAAACACATTGTGCAAACGCTAAATCTTGACTTGTGCCACACAGGTGGGGAAAGGGAAGGAGGACCAAGGGTGCTCTATCTCCAGGCTAAGCGATGCTTGGGAACACATCCCCATGGTTCTAGGGTAAAACAGCTGGGGCAAAATGTCCCCCCATTTCCCTCAGTAGGGCACAAACTGTGTCCCTCAGCTCCTGACAGCAGGAGAGCACACTCTTTTCTCTTAAGAGCAACAGTAAAAATGAAGTGCACAAAATCACCCTGCCCTCCCTTAGCCCCCAGGCTTTTATGGCCTGAGACTGATCCAGGATGCAGTGCTTGCTGGGGCTGCTCTGCTCTTTATTCTCTGACCAAAGAACAGAATTTCCGCTAATCAAGGAATTGGACTGACAATATTGGTAATTTTCTCCATACCCCCTCCAAGGTACAGTTTCCAATTCATCCGTAACAGTATGGTGTCAGGACAACATGTTATTTGATCTCTATTACCCAACATGCACAAATTGTTTTTATTATCATATTAATGCAGTAGAGTGATGCCATGTGAAGGGGAGACCAGGTTTTAGCAGCATGTAATAAAGTTTAGACAGTTGCTGTGTACCATATGCACATTTGCACCTCTGTTCTCCATTCTAAGAAACAAAATTAATAACAGGATATGGCTGTTTGAACTCATGGTCTTTAGCTTAAGGTGGCCAAGTCTAACAAATTCATAAGCAGTTAGTAAAATCGGTGGTGCGTAAAGATGATCTCCGTGTCCATGCTGTGCCCCCAGCTGAGGCTTTTAATCCAGGTTCTGAAGGAATGTACCACTGTCAACAACTGGACCGTGAACTGTGGCAGCAGAGGACTAAACACAGACCCTACTCCGCTACCTTGTCCTGGGGCCATGACGGCTACTGGAAGGGCAAGACAGACTAGTAGACTCAGAAATGCTTTGAACTTCTGCAGGTCAGGGTGAGAGAAGCCACACTGTGGTCCTGAGGTCATTCTGGGCCTGACCTGGTTCTTGCAGGAGCTAAAAGCAACAGCTGACGAGAAATTTTAGGCTATCGATATCTGACTTAGGCACTTGAAGAGGTAATTAGGTTGCAACGAGCCACCTTGATTGTTTTGTGGACTGACTATTGCCCTTAGTATGCTGCCTAATGAAAACTGTCACCTGGAGTATGTACTCATGACTCAACAACTAAACAGCAGTTTTCTGCCTAAATCCACAGACAGCCACACTCATGGCATCATTAAGAGCCTGGGAAACTTCACAAGGGCTCAAAATTCTGAACAAGAGCATGGAAAATGTGTTCTGTGGCTTGTTAGCTAAAAATCTTTACCAAGTCCAAACTGTTATTACACTGGGTGGAAATAACAAGTAAATATGAATATCCCCTAGACTTAAAAATAGCTAAAATGCTACTGGATCTGTGGGCATCTCTAAATAATTTCATAAATATTAAATATTTTCCCATGAAAATAGTTTTTTCTTCTTTTAAAAATTTTTCTTTTTATGCTCATTATTGTACATAAGCAGAAGCGAGTTAGGGAAAGTGCTTTGTATACTCCTGCAGGGTTTGTTGATGTGTCTGTTACAGATAGTTATTAATACACCACTGACAAGCAAACACAGACATTGTGTGTGTGTGTTTTAGTAACTTACTCCACTGAGTCACCACACACAGACCTCAGTGCAGAGGTTCTTTGGGATGTTGATCTCTAGTTAGAGGCTTGATAAATTAAATAACCATGATGAACAAGATGATAAAGTGGCAGTAGGAAATCAAACCAGAAAGCATCGGTGACTGGAATACATGTTCTTGTATTATTACTGCTTGGCTGCTAGTCATCATCCTTGACAGCAGCCAGTGCAGGAACAGCAAAATGAATCTGACTTCTCTTCCAATCACTTCCCTTTCCCACTGGGAGTCTCTGTTGGATTAGCAAAAACACTGACCAGCTGATGAGGTTTGAAAGGCACATAGAGACATAGCAAGAAATGGCTGGTACAGCAGGGATCAGAGAGGTGTAGACTGATCGGTGATAACAATTTTCTCTGTGCTTGTATCTGAACTGATCTCTGGCTGTGCTTTAGGGACTCAGCTGTCGAGCTGGGGATCTACTGGAGCTCTCCTGTGGTCCCCATATGTGGGTTTCCCACTGAAGACAAATTGCAAGGGTAGGATGGACCACATCCGAGTCAGGATGCAGCCGGAGAACTCCTAAAGACTTCAGTAAAAGCTGGTGTAAACCACTACAGCTTTGGGAGCACCAGAAGATGATTAAATGAAACAATATGGCTGAAAATTGGAGCTGTGAAACTCCAAGTTGGAAATACAGTGTATTTCTGTATAGAAGAAATATGCATAGCTGTGGGAGTAATTAGCCATTTGATTTACTTGCCTACTGTCAGTGCTGAAATCCTTTAACTCAAAACTTGATGTCTTTCCAAAAGAGATATTCTAATTCAGTCAAGAGCTGTAAGCCTGAGAGAGGAATTGATTCGTGAAACTGTGTAGCCTGTAAAAGGGCTAAGATTGGTGCTTTCTGACATTACTATTCTTTCCTATTACTTTAATATGCTGAATTATAAAATAGAAGTTGGTATTAATTGATTGTAGAACACTGGTTCAGGAAGATCAAGAGTTAAAACATCCCAACATTCATTCTAATAAAACATTGCAGTCTGCAACACAGATTTGATTGCAACAACACTATTTGTCCCAGCAAAGATGTGATTATGGGTCAATCATTTCCACAAGTGAAAGGGCATTCCTGGTGTACACTACAGTGACAGATGAGTAAGAAGGCTCTCCTTTCATGATCTCAGTCAGGATAAAAAGGTAATTTCCCATCCATAGAATAGAGGATGTATTGGTAATGGAACAGAAAACTTCTTCCACAAATAACTCGGTGTTAGAAATTGAACTATCAAATGAATCTGAACTACAGCCAAATCAATTTGATAAACCTCCAGAATATGATTGTATCAGCTACAACTTGCAAAGAAACTGCATTTGCTTTTTGCTACAGGAAACAATGCTTTTCCAAAGAGACAGCTATGATATTACTGCTGAAAAGATGCTCCACTGGCAGTCTTTTCCAAAGAAGGAAGATGCTTTGAGGGAGTGATGGCAGTGGAGCAGAATGCAGTAACCCATACCATAGCTCTTTATATCATAGGTGCACTGACCATCACAATGTCGAAAAAGGCCTTCAAAAGAGCTCTGATCTGAACTCAAGGCTAACCAGACATTTTTCTCCCTCTTTTTTAGATTTCTAACCTCTGTGTAAAATCTTCCAACAGCTCCAGTGACCCCTTTTCACCCTTTCTGGGTGACCCCTAGTCCTCTTCAGACATCCAGCATAGATGGGAAGAGAGAAAGGCTCCCATGAATCAGTGAGACAAGAAAATACACCCATGTCTCTGTTGCAGCTCTTATGTGTTGTGGTTTGTGCTCAGAAATACAAGCAGTTGTGCATACTCACAGGCGTTTTCAGACCCCATGGCAAACCATGGCTTGAGGTAATGGTGGCTGAGATCCATGAGCATCCTACTGCTGAATTGTCTACTGCTGAGACCTTGCTTTCTGGCTTATCGCCCACCAAAGACATCCTGCTGTAACTGCGTGACCTATATCTCATACTTACCTCTACAGGGGATGGGACATCCCAATTCCTATCCCTGTAGGGTAGGGATTTTATCTTCAGAATTAAGCTTCAGAGATGCAGGGGCAGATCTTCAGTGGTAAGCAATTCAGATTTAAGCGCCGAGGACCCACTCACCTATTTTTGATTTTGCTCAAACAAAAAACTAACAGCATTTTTCTCTGGAAAAAAGCAAAGCAGAACTACTGTCTTACACAGCTTAATCAACTGTGGAGAGGGATCTGGATCTAAATCCCTGGATCCAAATACTCCCAAAACTTGAGGACAAAGTGAAAACATGGATCTAGACTGAAATTTCAGTTATGGCTCCCAGGTTTTTTTTATATTCAGAACTACACCTCCAGTTTTGAACTCCAAGATTTGTGAGATGTTGAAATCCAGACTGGCATTCATATGTTGTTCTCTGTTGGTTTATAGGGAGTTAATAATGAGAAAAATAATATCTGAATATTACTTACAAAACAACGGGCCCATTGGCTCCTTGGAAGACCTCATTTGGTAATTTTTCTAGATTGTGATTATCACTCAGATTTCTGAAAAAAACAACAATATTTATGCTAAAACAGTCTGAGATTAAAAAAATAGCTTGCAGCAGTTACTACCTTCTAATGATTGCTTTTCAGAATAGCAGATAACAGAAATAGTTACAGCTCATCCAGGTAGGTTCCATTAAATGCATGGTTCTCAATTTCCCGAATCCCATTTTTATTCAACCATCTGCAACAGAGAAAAAAAACCACAAAAGAGTGGTGTTCTTATTCATGCTTCATAACTAAAATGTATGTAATTCAAAACAGTGCAAAAGTATCTCAAACAAATAAAATTATTAAATGGATATTCACATGGTGAAATTTCTATGAATACTAGCTGGGTAAGATCCCAATAGCTGCAGGAAGGCTTTGGAGAGTACAGACATGAATAGGGCAGATAAGCGCTACCGTCAGAGATGATAGCTAAAGCAAGTTTCTGAGGCAAGGGCAGAGCTGATGAAGATGCTGGTGCTGCTCAAGGCTGCAGCAGAGTTAGTGTGGCTGTTCCAGGCTCATCCCAGGATGGGTGAGACCAGGATCTTTCCTGCTGGTGCCATCAGTGTCACTTAGTTTTATTTTTGTCAAGACGCTTTTGAAACACTGGGCCACGGCTTAACCTTTACCAGCTATTAGAAAAAAAGACCACCGTCCGTGGTGTTCTCACGTCCTCAGCAGGGCAGGTGGAGGAGGGAGGCTGACTGTCACCTGAGGGGATGGCGGTGGTGCCAAACCACCTGGGAAGCAGCTGGATTCCTCCTACGCCTGCTGCCTCGACAGATTATGTTCCCTGTCTGCTCTGCTGCCCCAGTCCCACCTCCCGGGGTTCCCTCCCCCAAGAGGAGACACAGGTAGTGAACCTGGGAATCAAGGTTCCTGGGGCTTTCCGCCAAGTTTTTACTGTAGTGCATTAACTAAGTAATGTTTAACGTCCTTCCCTCTCTTCCCTTCATGGTCCTAAAAATTTACATTTGGGTCAGTTATATTTACCATCTTTACAGTGCAATCTTTCATCTTGCTTTAAACGTCACTTCGCAACTCAGGCCCTCTCCAACAGGCAATGACAGGTCTGATTGATGGCAAAAATGGCCTGATTTAATTAAACTGTCAGCAAACCTGGACATTTTGTTTCTGATTCACACTGAAAGCTGAGCATGCAAGTGACCCACTTATCTAAGGTCTGAGGCGGTGAGCTAAGGTCAGCATGAAAATCAGTTATGGTCTGGCTGAAAGGATTACCCTTTTGACCATGACAGGCAGATGTACATAGCTCCGTGTCTATAATGTCTGTCAGGTCGGATCAGGAGAACTGTCACCATCCCCTTCACTTGCAAGCACTGTTAGACATGAGTGAGCAGGCACAGAGGAGAGATGTGTCCCTGCGTATAGCATTTAAAACATTTATTATATTAGATTGATCTTATCCATTCATAGCTGCCAGGCTGATATAGATGCTTTTAATCACAGTATTAGCACTTACTGTGTTCTCTCACTGAACACGATGCTAACACAATGAGATACTAAGGTCGTAAAATCAAAAGTCACTGTTGCTGTACAGTGTGGACTGTATGTGTAACACTCCTGTCACCTGGCTAATTGCATTCAAGTAGTAAAAAGAGAAAAAAAAAAATTACCTAAATCCCAAGACCTCATTCTACCTCATACGGACAAGTTTCTGCTGAGACAAAATTCTTCCCTTGCTTCAACTAGCATCCTTACTGACTCTACTAACTCTTACATTAGCAACAAGTGAAAATGGAGGCAGAGATTCAGAGCTTGGACATAGGGGCTTTACTCACCATTTCATGGCTACAGAGGTATTTTTAAAACACACTTTAAAATTCACCTGGTGCAGGAGGCCACTGCCCCTGAGGTACTGTTTTACACCCTATTTCAGTGCAGGAAAGCTCTATCTTAGGCTTTAAGTGGCGTGCTGACCTTGAAGCAAGGTGAATTTCTCCATAAATTTCTAGCACTTTTTTACCAAATGTATCCACAGTTCCAGTCTGTGCTGATCCCATGCATAACGTAAGATCAGATGCGATCCAAATTACTGGCTTGAAGCTTGCCACAGCTAAACCTGCTAAACTTGTGTCTCCTTAGAATGTGGGGGTTCAGTGGGTCCTGGTGTTTTTTAATGCCATCTTGACATGCCTGGCTTCACAAAATGATGTTGCTATAACAGTAACGTTCTATCGCATTGCATAATGACTTTAGTTTTTTATAGAAAACAAGCAAATTTGGGTCTAAAATGAGGTAAGTTCATCACAGCACAAGGAAAGCCTCATCAGGGACTCTCAAAGAGCACGTGCAGGGCCTCTGTCCCAAGGGAGAACTGCAGCAGATTCGGGACATCGTCTGACCACATGGGTGCTGGCCAGGTCTGCTTGCACAGCTTTTGCTGCTCCTGCACACACCGGTGGGCGCAGGAAGCCCGTGGCATTGGGGCTGTTGCAGGAGGCAAGGCAAAGCACTGCCCAGGCCAATTTTGCTAGCAAACCAGCAGCCTTAAGTCCTCAGAGAGGACTATCCTTTGATACCGAGACAGAAATCATATAAGTGATGAGACGTCCTGGGGAGAGAGGGGAAGACAATTCCATGCTGCTCAAGTGGCACAGAAGGTCAAATCACGGTAAAAATGTGGGATATTTATCTCACCCTTTAGTGGTATTATGGAAACCAATACAGCACTTGTTGCACAGCGCTCTGAAAACACAAAGTCCCACCTGAGTAGCAAATACTATCATCAAAAGTGAAAAGATAAACCAATGCATTTGGGGTATCTTTACTTGAATATATATTTGAGAAAACTGTATGTGTGTTTAAAACTTCAGGGAACTTGATGTAGATAGAGGTTGTGCACAACTGATGGGGAAAAAGGAGAGATAACAGCTTAGTGACTTGTTACTGGCCTCTCTTCAAATATTGATGGTCTGACCTTGCTCCCACCAAAATCAACATGAACCCGATCAGTCAATCAGATCTTGCTTGTCTGCTTCAGTATGCAAGGTAAACTGCACACACAGTGGGAAATTTTTCCAGTCTGGCCACTGGCTAGGTGAAATGAAGACAGCTTGTTAGCAAGCAAACAGCGTGTTTTGATATACCAACAGAAAGGATCAAGGAAGCCAGGTACTTCATTAAAATACATGACTGTTCAAGTCAAATGTAGAGTCATCTAACCGTGCAGCTTGAACTGCATTGTGAACCAGCCTATGTCAATGCATTAACATTGTGTACAAATATACCACATTTCCGCAAAATCTACATGTATTTTGCCTGAGTAGTACACATCTTTGAATGATTTGTCTGAATGTAAATATTTATGAGTCACGCCATCCTTTTGAACACAATTTGTATCACACAGAACTGTTGTTGTAGGTGGAGTATGTTTAACTTTGGCATCAGTAATTACTAAATTTGCTCTACGCTGTGCCTCTAAAGTACAGAGCAGGACTAGAGTACAACAAAAAACCACAAAAGCATTCATTTTTCATAGCAGGGAAACAGAATACAGAGATTTCAGGGGTAGGGGAGAAATCTAAAAACTCAAATTGAATTTGGAAGGGTACAAAATAGTGCCCATCCCCTGGTTTCTTTGACCCTATTCTGGAAAAGAAATGAACTAACAAGGAGAATAATAAATTTGCTATGTCTTACTCACAGAATCACACTTTCAGAACTCAGGCCCATGAATGAATTTCTTTCAATTGTACGTATGTTGATATTGTCTTGAATATCTCTGAAAAATAAAATACAATAGAAACATCTTTTGGCACCTCTGTGAGCCTTTCAATACGATACACTATTTCAAACACAGTATTTTTCCTTATATTCAATGTGAGGAACTATTAGAAGCGGAGAGTAACAAGTTATTAAGACATTTTTGTCTGCAGAGCACGAACGTTCCTGGTAAAAAAGGCTGGAGCAAAACATTTCCAACACCCCCATACTTTCCTCCCAACTAGGTTGAAGCCATTAAAATGCATAAAAGCTCAGGTCTCATAACCCTGAGGCAGACGAAATAGTTCCTCCAGCAAACATATTAGCCAGAAACTGCAAGCTGAGGCCACCCCTTCTCACAGCCTCCCAACCAGAAGAAGGAAAAGCCATTAGCCTTTTTGGCCTGATTCAGCAGGGTACCTACCAGCCCACGAATCATTCCCCTGCTGATGTCAATAGGGTTGCTTATAAGTTTTGTATGTGCTTAAGAACTTAAGACGCGGGACCCCTGTCAATTCAGTTTGTTGAACTGACAAGTAGGCATTTCAGTCTTTCAGCAGTTTCGACTGATACGAAAAAAAGGAATGGCAGATATACATTCTGTTGCTTGCTCAAAATAGACCGCAAGGAAGTTAAATAGTATTACTCATGATTTAGACAGGGTATATGGTTGTTTTCATGCTGTTTGTGTTGGAAAGCACGGAACGAAATTAATTATCTGCAAAGCTTGAAATTAAGTGTGGTTCCAAAATTATCTCATGCTGACAGCTGAATATGGCCACAACTCTGCATTAAGTGACATTTGCACAGAGGCCTCATTTTGCAAACTGAGGTCAGTAGAAGTAGGAATAGGGAGGGAGCGCGGCACCCATGCAAGTGAAGTGTATTCCTCTGCTAAGGGTCTGCACGAGCCCTTTATAAACATCAATGACCCATCAAGACCTATCTTTGGGACTTAACTATTGGCACAACTCAAGCCAATGGGAATTTTCTTATTGACCTCAGTGAGGCCAGGGCTTGAACCAAGGTCTAGTTTGGGACTCAAGCAGTATCAAGGCCTGCTTATTCTTACAGGAATCTGAGGAGTTTCACCTGAAAAAAAAATAACTCTTGCTCAGCAGGACACAATAATTCAAGTCTAATTAAGACTGATGATAAACATAAAGGTATATGGGAGGTAAGCTCTGTAGCTCTGTATCTGTTGCATTTGCTTGATGGTTTCGGGGAGCCCTGAAGTGCAGTTCTCAGAATTATGTACGGCAAGTGTATTATAGAAATTTATTTCTTATCTTATATGTGTGTATACTATATTCAGGCATCCCCCTCTATGTTTTCTGTGCATTTTTATTTATATTAATGGCCATTACTAAGACAATTGCAGGATCAATGTTTCTGCAGCTTGAAATCTTCTAATCAAAGATTTGAACATGCAGAACTTTGCCTGTGCATTAACAGTATATCTTGTCCAAAGGAAGAGAGGAAATAATTGCTTATTTCCTGGGTTTTCTGCTTTCAATTATACTAAGAACTCATTGAAAAATTGTCAAGATATTTTTCAGTGAAAAAAAATCAAGCTTTTTCTGATATGCATTTTTTTACAGAAAAAAAGGGTCCTTTTACAGAAAACAAAAAGCTTGCTTTCACACTGTCCTAGTTTCAGCTGGGATAGAGTTACTTCCCAGTAGCTGGTATAGCATTGTGTTTTGGATTCAGTATGAGAAGAATGTTGATAACACACTGGTGTTTTTAATTTGTTGCTAAGGAGTGTTTATACCAAGTCAAGGATTTTTCATCTCCCTGTGACCAGCCAGCAAGAAGGCTGGAGGGGCACAAGAATTTGGCAGGGGACACAGCTGACCCAAACTGGCCAAAGGGGTATTCCATACCCTGGGACGTCATGCCCAGTATATAAACCGGGGGGAGTTGGCTGGGGGAGTGTGCGGATCACTGCTTGGGAACTAACTGGGCATGGGCCGGCGAGTGGCGAGCAATTGCATTGTGCATCACTTGTTTTGTATATTCTAATTCTTTATTATTATTATTATTACTATTATGTTCTCCCTTTTCTGTCCTATTATGCTGTCTTTATCTCAACCCATGAGTTTTACTTTTTTTTCGATTCTCTCCCCCATCCCGCTGGGTGGGGAGGAGTGAGTGAGCAGCTGCGTGGTGCTTAGCTGCCAGCTGGGGTTAAACCACGACACACACAAAATTTTACACAAATATATTTTTCCCTGTTTGGCACTGGAATTTTCCACAGAAAAAAGTATTTCACTCTCTGGACAGTTTTAATTCCAGTGAAAAAAAGGAGCATGGTAGAGATATTTGTAGGTTTTAAAAATTTTTTTTACTCTGTGATGTGGCCATCTCTCCACAGAAAACAGCTCCGAGATCAGCAACTCTTCCCATGCAGGCCAGAGAACTGTCACCAGGTGGCAAGAAATTTCTACTGCCACCAGCCTGCTTTGGATTTCAGCTGGTGAAAGAGGAGTAAAAGACTGTTATCTGTCCTCCTGGGCCATCCAGGAACACACTCATAGCGTAGTTAAAAGAAGAGTGGTCTCTAAAAGTGCAAGTTATAACGCTTTGTAGAAGGGAGACCTAGAGAGAACTGAGACCTTTAGGGCCACCTTATCATCAATGCCTACAAAATTACAACCCAAAACACTACTGTGAAGTTAATAAGCGAACACAAGGGGAATCACATCTTGAAAGGTTTTGTTGGAACAAGAGAACATTCAAAGAGAGCTTTTAAAAAGTGAAAAGCAGACATTAAAACTTACAGTAAAACTTTCTGGAAAGAGTGCACCTTATGGAGAGCAGGTAAAAATCGAAGGCCAGTGTTCGATATTAACCTAAGGAGGAGAAAACAGATGAAGATTATTCGCTCTGCTCTGAGTACAAAGTAATAATTATCAAGGAAGAAAGAACATTGGACTTAAAATGGTAGCCACAAAAGGTATAGTTTAGCCACAAACAGGGTGTTTGCTCTTAGGAAACTTGACATTGTAACTTAAAAAGGTTATTCTCCAAAGCACAAGCTGAATTCTGCCCCACTGAACTCAACGGAGAAACCCTACCTTGGATGGTTACACAGTCCCTCCTGATGATCTCAGAAAACTGTCAGTATTAATTTCCCAACCATATTCTAAGAAATCAACTGCACTGACACAGGATAATTATTTTCATAGTAGCTCTTTTAAGACAAAAGTATCAACTCACCGCAATTTTAACCTTCTACTCAATAGGGGATACATTAATTCCCCTTGAAATATCATTATTCCATGAAAGTAAGAGAGAATTATGATGCTATATTCCCCAGTACTTCCAATAGCGAGGAGCTGAGCATGTGGGAACATTTCAGCAGTTTGCGTGACTGGAAATGAGCCTCCATATTTAACTACCTCCACCCTCCCACCACATCGAGCATCACTGGCCTCTGCATTGTGGTTCCTGTCCATGAAACACCGTCCCAGAAATACTGACTGTGAAGGACAACCCTGTGCCCACAGCCAGTGAGGAAACATGGTCACAGGTATCCACAGAGCTGTACCACATCTAATTTAAGCAAATTTTGTTATCCAGAGCAGTAGCAAGGGCAGGGCAAACATGATACTGCCATGCAGCAGGAGATGGCTGGTGGCTGCTGATGGCTGGAAGGAGGGCTGAGTGCAGGAGGGAGGAGGAGCTGGACCGGGTTGGGCTCTGACCGGCTGGGAGTTTTTCCCAGCCACCAAAATATCTCATTTTGATTCTACCTAACAAAGAGAAAATTTGGGTTCTTGAAAGTTTAGTTATTTCTTTGTATTTTCAATACGTGAGATGGTAGAGAAAGTAACCTTTCACTGAGAATATTGGTTCCTTAAGGAATGTATTAGTAGTATATAGAAGGTATTTTTTATCCTAGCACTTAAGCAGAACAATATTCTTTCATTACTGGATGTGTTTTTTTTTTTTTCAGATTCATTCCTGAATAGTTGAGTGGTGATAAAAAGCACTGGTTGAGACTGCAAAAAAGTAACAGCATTCATTCGATGTTTATTATGAAGCTAGATTATTTCAGGAGAGTTGCAACCTTTCAGGTTTCATGATATGAACTGAAACTGAACAGCTCCATGTGACAACCAAATCCTATATTTGGGCACTCAGGGTGACACATAAGTCCATAAAATAGTCATTCACTTGCATAAGTACTGCTCTGAGCTCCCTGAGGTCGTATCTGGATACCCTCAGATGTTGAAAAGCCAACTTGTTATCTGTGTCATAACAAAAAGCAATGCATAATATGCAGGAAAAAATTAAGGAATTATAGTGAATATTCAAGAAGCCAATTTGGGAAAGTTGCTGAAATGCCATGACTGTTTCATCTCAGGAGTTGGAGTTGTCTGACATTGCATTAGCTTAAAAATAACAGCTGTCACATGTGACCAAGAAAGCTCTACAAAAATACCTTTGAAAAACTATTACATATGGTTAAATAGAAAGCATGATTAATGAAGCAAGTGGATTTCACAAGGCCCTTATTATTTAAAGTACTTCTCCACTTACACTTTGTAAAAGGAGTTAGCTGAAAAAATTAGAAGCAATAGAAGAAGAACCTGTAACTCTCCCCTTACAGTATTTTAAAGAACACCCTCTAAATTACTGGAGATGCACAGGGTTTTAGTTGAAAGCTGCCTTTAATTTTAAATGAGTCATATGCTAAAAATTCATGCAATTCTTTTTAAGAGCCGCTTGCTAAATATGAATTATGGCATGCATTTCCTTTAGTAGGTAAATGAAGAAGCAAACTGCTGCCAAGTAGTGTGCGGCTATTGTAGGACAGAGGAGAAGACATGAGAAGCTTTCCTTTCTAAAGTACTTTCCCAAGAAAATCTCAATCCTCATGTTGCAGTAATGAAAGATGATGGTACTCTAACATATGCTATTCAAACACTGCTCCCAATGGCAACTTACTCCCAACATACCAAAATGCCACACTGGTTAGCAGAGCTTTCACCATACATGTGTGAAAAAACATGTTCAAAGCCTTTGGTGATGCCATAGCCCTGATCTTTCCAGTAATCCCAAAGTGTTCAGGGCTCGATTTGTACTGGTGTCAACTGAACAGCATGAGATTAAGAAGAAAACATCTTTGACAAATCATTATATATTGAAGTAAATCTACAGGTGGCACAAAGCACTGATTACACAGGGGCACATAGCAGTGATTGGGAGTAGGAGAGGATGTTATTCTGATTAATTGCAAAAAAAGAACTAAAAAAATATTTAGCGAGACTGCATCCTAGATCTACCCTCTCTTTTTATTCAACGAGCAAATCTCCAGAGGCCTTTAAGTGGATAATCTTGTTAGGACGTAGATAATCCAATATACTGAATATCTTTCCTGCAGGACAGTTTTGTCAATATATTTAACATATAACGTATACATCTTAAGTAGCCTCAGTTTAAACAAGTGTCCTCTTTAATCTGTGTTACAACTGCGTCCCCCCTTACCATGCATAAACAGCTCAGTAAGAACCTGTTTTTCAGATGGCTGATGGCTGCTTTCCAAAGCACTAATTGTCTTTCTGAAAAGGCTTACTGGAGTCAGCACTTAAGAAAACATAGCACCATGATCAGCAGAGAAAAAAAAAAAATCTTTCAGAAACTAATTCCTGGAAGATTCTGGCTGCTTATATCTAGATATAGCAACACGCCTGCTCTTTTTTTATGCCAGATTGGTAGGAGCTACTCTGACAAAACTAGGAACACAGTTTACCTCATCAACTTATTGTGGGTATTTGCTAAATTGCAAATCCAAGGTAGGCAGAGATAAATACAACATCACTCAGGAAGCGTTATTTTTGTGTCCCTTAATCATGCTGGTTACTTCATACTGCATGTGAGCCTGACTGCAGCAAGACATTTTTCTGACTCATGTGTCCCAGCCTTGCTAGGCTAAGACGAGCCTATAATCCACAACACCCACTTCTGGGGCAAGGTCTTTAACCGTGAGGCTGCCATGCAAAAGGAAGGAATGGAGCACCACTTCTTTTTACTGAAGAGCCAACTCCGTGCAAAGGGTCAGTGATCCTGTGGACTTCACTGCATCTGCAGCAAATAGGTGCTTGAGTATTAAGAAGCGTGCCAGGTACGTGTGTGTCAGGTCCTCCACAAAATAAAACCAGGCAGGTACAAGCAGATACAAGACTTTGGAGTTGGGCTCTGCTCTCCACAGTGCAAACTATTTTGCAGATAAAATGCATGGTTTTGCGACCTAGATTTCCCCTCCTCACCAACAATCCAGCTGTATGCCCTCAAAATTGATCTGAAAGGAGTGTTACATTTAAATCTTTCTATTTTAAGCTGAGTTTGCTAAATACAGGACATTGACACATCCACTGTAAAAAAGAACCAAAGGACACAGATTACATATGAGAACTAATTTTGGAAAGAAAATAGGTTTGAAAAGCCATCACTACATTATTAAACAGACAATGCCACAGCTCTCCCTAATGAGAGCCGGATAAATAATCTTGTACCCATGAAAAGGTCAATAAGTTACCATTTTGAAGCAGTCTGTCTCTTTGGCATATATCCAAGAAGACCAATTAACAATTCTCTTCACTGCTTCTAAAAGACTGGTAAGAAAGTTAAAGTTGCATATTTCTAAAAGGTTTAGAGTATTTCAGCATTGCATTTTTTTAGCATTGCATTCTTTTTAGCATTTTTCTCTCCTTAGTGTTTTTGCCATGCTAGTAATGATGATGCAAGAGACAAAGGCAGTGGGGTGAGAGGAAATGTATTTGCACCCAGCTTAACAGACATAAAAGCATATGAATGTTCAACAGCTAGTGGCTGTAACAAGCCCATGAAGCTGATGAGAGGACTGACAAGGCTAGCCAGAGCTTCTCGCCTGCCCATAAATAAGACCTAGGGGCAATACAACTATTTTTGAAGCAGTACAGAGAAAGCCTTGCAAGCATTGTGTTGCAAAGGTCATTAAACTGATGGGCTATGGTGCCTAGGCTCAATCTCAGGCATTAACATTATTTTTTCTCTTTTTTTTAATGAAAACTGCCAGTAAATATATTTTTTTCTGCTAGATTTTCTGAATTGTGTTTTAACGGTTCTCTTACAGCCACAGCACTGTCATGAGGAATCAGACCACACATATTGTACCCTGCCAGACTGCCACTGCGGCTGGAAACTTCAGAAGAACCACAACGAGCCCAGCAATGGGCAGGTACTTGAGTCCCGCTGCTTTGGCATGCTGGGGGTGCAGCTGGGTCTCGCTGTACCTCTTTACACAGAGGTACAAGCGTGCCTGTGCCAGCTGTTCTGACTGTTGGGTCAGGAAGGGCTTCAGGAAGGGCTACAGAGGTCTACGGCAGGGTCTGCAGCAGAAGGTTGGGGCAACTACCTCTCTGAGTACAGGCCTCCACCTGCAGCTCTGCTGCCTTGTCATGGACTGTTTGGGAAGGTGACGTGGACCCCAGCTGCGGAGAGGATACGCCACAGGGGCAACAGGAGTACGTCCCAGTGGGACCAGCATCAGGTTTGCTTTTCCACTCACGCACAACCCTGTGTATGGTCAGACAGAATCTCCTAATCCATTTTGTGACAAGGTATTTATGAAATCACTTGCTATTCCTTCCTAACTTAATGGGAGAATTAGGCTGTGATGTACAAAGGTTTGTTAGTTTCCCTTCATGGCCTTAAAATTTTTATCGTTTCTCAAATAGCTGTTGACAGTATTTCTATCCACACAGATGCTTAACCCTTTTCTGAATTATTTTAAACTCTAGTCCCATATGAGCTCCCCTCAGCATTCACTAATTGTCCTTTCCTCGTATGTCACTGGAAGGTGAATACCAGGACTGGGTTACCTTTACAAACTGCCATTTTGCAGCCTTCCACCAAGGTTTCTGCTTTCTCATTCAATTAAGAGTCCTATTCTTTCAATCAGCGAAATTCTGCCTTTTCAGGGGTAGGTTTCTAAGAGGGCAAGCACCAGTGAGTGAAACAAGAGGATGGAGAAAATGACAGTCTTTCCTACAGAAATGTGCCAAGAGAAAGCACAAAGGTATGACTGTATGTAGAGAGAGTGACCTAAGCATGATGTAACTCGGCATCACACCCAGCTCACTGCTACGTGGAAGGCTCCTATAGGGACTGGGGGTCCTGCTCCTGATCCCTGTGGTGTGAACTGGTGTAGCGCTGATTTATACCCCCAGTGCAGCTACCTCAAACCCTGTCAGTGGTACAAAAGACACATTCACCTGTTCAGAGTCTCAGAGCCATGAAACCTGCACCTTTTGTACTATTTATAGTCATATGAAAGGGAGTTCTTTTTGGCTTCCTAAAATGAAGGCACAGAGGGGATGCAGCATAAATCCATTAGTGGAGTGAATACCAAAGATGCATTTTATCAATCCAAAGATACATTTTATCAATTTAAGTTAGAGAAAAGCTTTGGCACAAGAATGAATGTGAATGAAGTGGCCATGAATAAAACTAGAGAAAATTTTCTAGTCACAAAATCTTTGAGTTTCTGGAAGCCTCCACTGGGAAAAAGAGAGAAAGCAGGGAACAGCGGAGAGCATAAAAAATTTCAATAAAGCACTTAATTAATGGGATACATGACATGGAGCCAGTAAGAAATGGGATACTGTAGTCTGGGGAGTGTCTTCCAGTCCTGTGTGCCCACAAGAGAGAATACCTTAAAAAGCACAAAAAATATGTTTTCCCCTGATTTCAGCCAGTGAGTAGAACTAGCTAAAGATGAATAGGGGAATGGTTAGTTAGACAAGCAATCCTCTGTATTTTTAACCTGCTCCTTCTGTAGGTCATAGCAGAGCTGCTGCAGCTGAATTTTTATACAGGTACCATGTCTGAATGTTTGAGCCAACGTGTATGGGAGTGTCAAGTGAAAAACTTCCACTACTTCAGATATTTAAAGTGGGGATTTACCTTTTCCTCACGACCTATAGTTTGTGTGTCCCTCATTTAAAAAATCACTTAAATTAGTGTGCTCATTACTGTGTTCATATTTCTTCTCATTGTTCCTCAATTTTGTATGAGATAAATGTGCTCCCATTCTTTCTAACCATCTGTACACCTGACAACCGTACCACCCATAGCACCTTGTTCTGGGGAATTTGCATGGGAAAAACAAATGCTGTGTTTTCATTTATAGGTAGCCAGAATTACTCAAAGACAGCAGTCACCACCGAAGCACTTAGGCTTGAAACCAAAGGAAAAAGGCATATGATTTCTTCTCATGACAATGCAAATTTAAAGCCTAATTTCCCTACTGCCAAGAGAAAAATCTGTGTTTCAGTTATGGACATAAAGAAGTTTAAGTTTATCAAGTTGCCTAGTGAATTTTATAATGCAGGTATTGGTAAAAATACTGGGGAGAATGACAATCCTACCGCAACTCTAACTACATATTCCAGTTCAATGAGGGTTTAAACTATAATGGTTTGTGTAGCACTAAATACACCTTATCTCTTAAAGTCCAAACCTTAAACCTCTAATCTTAAAGTTCAAACTCAAACCAGTGCCTCTTGGCATTTCTGAGCTCAGAACCCATCAGTTGCTAGTGATTTTCAGAGACCTTAAACATTCATTAGCTTACTGGGAGCTATGCTTATTAGACCACTGACCTGATTTCATCCCATCTGTAAGAAATATCTAACCAGACAATTAAACGCTTACTCTGATGTACTCAAATGTAGAAATCATGATCAGGCTTCTTGGATGCGTAAGGCTTCTTGTGTAAGGAAAACAAGGTTAGGTATATGTGCTCAGGTGGACAGACATAAAAAAGTTAAGCTAATACCCTGCTGAGTCTATATGCTGTTGTTCAGGAAAGAACACCGTGGGAGCTTATTAAGCTATGGCCATTAAAAACAATTACTGTTAAACAGAGTTCATTTGACTTCATTGGGGTTTTATGCAGAGGAGAGATTATTAGTCATGGTGAGATCACATGCTAAAAGCTATGAAAATATTTTTGGGTAACAGTTTATTTTAAGGATGGATTCAATTATCACTGAATTTTGATGGCAATCCCATGGGAGCAGATGTGACAACCACAGTTGTGCAAGCAGCATTCTTGATGAGGCTGGTTAATGAAATAAAGTTATACCATACACCAATATGTTTGTATTCTAGGTTTTTAATCATCTCACATCAAGCATTACTGAAAACCATTGCTATAGCACTACCATTGCCAAAGACAAGAGAATTTGAATGCTTAATACCATGTGTATGAAGTATAACAGAAGGCAGAGCCATAGCAAAGACAGATGAGAGAGATTTTGTCCCAAAGCTCTTGGGAAGAATTTCAACTGAAGTTGTTTTTATAGTCAGAAAAAAGGCCCAGCTCCTTTCCTCATCACTCAGTTTCAAACCGTTGCTTAGAAAGGCTCAAGGATCTTACGTGTGTGAATACTCCATGGAGGATATTATCTTCAGCTTTTCTGAGGACTGTGTGCAGGCCTGGGGATGAAAACGTGGAGTGACAATGTGTAACAAGCAGGGGGAGAGAGGGCATTATCCTGTCTTATTACCAAAAGTGCTCAGCACAGGTTGGACAGAAACACATCTGTGTCATTCAAAATGACTATAGTACTTGCAAAGAGCAAAAGAACTTACAAATATCTGAGGCTCGGAAGGTGTTGGAAAGCATCTTGATCAATGTACACAAGGTTGTTGGCCTTCTCAATTCTTCTGCAAACAGAAAATGAAACATCAGAGGAAATATATCAATGTATTGATCTTAAAATATCTGTGGTTGCCTCGTGATATAGTGGTACAATACGCTGAGATTTTCTTTTTGACAGCAGAAGATCTGCACAATTTCAAAGAGCAGTCTACCACAGACTGGCAGACCCCACTACCTTTTGATGTCAGCAATGGTTTGAGGATAAGTTTCAGGCTGACCAGGGAGAGAAAGGGACAGTTAGATAAGAAGATGGAAAAGACAAAGGGAGATTTCAAATGTTCCTTTATCGCTATGACTTCTTCAGAGCTTACCTGAACCAAACTGCAGAACCTTTGATACTTGCCTATAATGAATCTCTATAATTGTCTCCTTTGAATTTAGATTGCTCATTACTTACATTTCATGTAGTTTGGGAAGGGTGGAAAACACATTTGCTTCTATGACCTCCAAGGCATCATTCTGTGAGATCTCTCTGAAAAATAATTTGAAAGTCAAGATATTTCAAGCCATGGTGAAGCAGAGGATGGACAAGTGAAAAAATTCACAAGGAACTTCTTCCTAGATTACTGATAAGTTTTAAAAATAAGGTGGATATCAGATAAGAAAACAGACCCCACCAATAAGCTGCCACCAAGCCAAACAACAGTCAGGAACAGACATCTGTATCTGTAACAGCAGTCTTGTGCCTCCTGCTGTCACCATTCCTTGAGTATTAGAAGGCAGGGCCCATCCACCATTGGCTATTGGATCTCTGACATCACTAATTACTGACAGAGATTTAATGAAAGCTTTTAACTCGGTGAAGAAAAGAGGGGGTGAAAAGCGACTGAAATAGAGAAGACAGCTAAAAAGTTCCTGAGAAATGTGACACAGCTTCAGCAGCAGGACATGATGCTATCTTGACCTGACGTAAATTACAGACAATAAAATTAAGCCACCAGCAGACACATACTTATTAGTAGGAGTTGGAGACCACAGATGTGAAAAAGTCTTCCATATCTTGGAGAAAACCCTATTTAATCTTTTCTGTATACATTTAATGTTCACTCCCAGCCACAGAACTGCAGGAAAAAAAATGGCCAGTTTTCTGTTACCAACACACCAGACTGCATCTCCGGCTGGTCCAGAATACACTTGTTTTGTTTTTTTTTTCTCCCTTAATTTGTGGGATGGCAAAGAGATGGCTCAGGCTCTGGTGTAATTTAGAGCTCAGGAGTTCTCCTGGTGAATCAAGGGTTAATTACTGCAGTGCAACCTGTCCTGATTACATCTCTTATGCTCGCAGTGACCAGGAAAGTTGAGCTATGCCAAAAAATTCCCCACTGCCATTTTTGGAAATGGTGCAGAAATGCTATTTCCCAGGCCAAGGTCAGCTGTAGGAAGTAAAATTTTCAGGTTAAATTAAGGTTTAATTCAATGATAGTGTAATAGTTTATTGGATTTTAATGGCAATGTAACCGTGTACATCTTTGGAATGGAACCTTGGATAAATGGTCAGATTGCAAACTGGATGGCACTTTTTCCTGGATATCTTGTTCTTTTGAAATTTTATGCTTGCAAATAGACTTGAACAGGCCTGAGGTAAAACAATAGATTGTAATGATAGGTACAGAGTCACAAAAATAATCATAAAAATTATTACAAGTAATATAAAAAGTATTCCACTTCCTTCTGGCTAACAACTGAACCATGCCTGACAAATTACTGGCCCATTCCAGACAAACAGAAGCCTTGCAAAAGAAGGCAAGTTGCTCATCTGACCTTTTCTGCTTTAAAAAATGCCTCAGTGCTTTGATATTTTTCATTTTAATAAGAAGCTCTCCCTCCTGTTTCCTCAGGGCTTTTACAGAAGAAACCCAGTTCTCCTCTTCTCTGGGAGCTCTATACTGACTGGAGAACAAGAAAATAAAAGTACGAGGACTGACAATAGGTGCTTGGTAGGGTGCGATAAGAACTCAGTTTGTTTATCAGGGTTGAATGATGATGTGAACATGTTCCTCTTCATTATTTAGGTTTCAGCCGCAACAAAGTGCTTCGACTGAGACTGGGACTCCTTCACACCATGCAAGGTACACAGCCATTGCAAGGGATGTTTCAAAGTCTTTCTATCATCTTCCTGTTTTTTGTAAAAATAATGCATTTCAAGATATATGGTAGAAGAAAT
This sequence comes from Pandion haliaetus, assembly GCA_013401275.1. Classification (NCBI taxonomy): domain Eukaryota; kingdom Metazoa; phylum Chordata; class Aves; order Accipitriformes; family Pandionidae; genus Pandion; species Pandion haliaetus. Next base: position 220,800 of record VYZV01038702.1, on the reverse strand, counting down.
CACCTGCTATGGTGTATTTTTATGACCGTATATTTGACTTGCTTAACCACAGTCTAAAAGATTTAACAACATGGGAGATGTCTCAGACTTTTAAGATACGGTTTGGGTTTGCTCGGGCTTTTTTTTGGGCAGTCAGCAATATAATTGCCATTCCCCACAATCTAAAAATGAGTTGTCTAGAAAAAAAAAAAAATCACAGAAAAAGCAGAACATTTAATACCAGCAAATCCATTTATCCAGAAGAGATTTCATGCCACTAAACAGCTCAGGGAAAAATGTTGCAGATTTGTTGTCCTTCTACAGTCAAAAAAAAAGTTTATTGAGAAACCACAATACAGTAGTGACCTCACCTCACAGATAGGGCTGTGGAGGGTAATAATTTTTTATGATCCAATCTGCTATCTATCTTATGAACAACTTGGACGATATACCTCTTTTAATGGAATGCTTAAAACTGAATGTTTCTGCATCAGGAGAGTGTTTTGGCTTCCTAAGAGTGGGATAGGTCATGGGCTTTGTTTCAGTTCAAGAAATGGAAGATACAGATCTGATAAAAGTAGGGCATGAGCAGGCCACAACACTTTGGAAGGGTTGGAGAATGCATGGTTAAGGAAGGAATGAAAGAGAGGTAGGAAGATAGGAATCTCTAAACTGTTTTTAAATGCTTAAGTTTTTTAAAGATTACGTTTTTAAAAGAATTAAATATCACTCATATGAGGGAGGTGTTTCAGAGATTTGGGGAATGACTTGGCTGTCATTCTAATATTCCCATTCACAGGTACAAAGGCAACAGTCTTTTTTTTTTTTAAACATAAAGAAAATATGTCCATTTAAAATTATTTTTTCTGTCTTCCAGCTCAAGCAAACAACTGCTGCAGCCATTGTGGTTATAAGCCTCTCAAGAAAAGTAGAGGCAACAAAAGGGAAACTCGTCAATGGCAGAAGGCAGTAACCCTTCTGGTGTTGGGCTTCATCCTCTGTGTTCAGGGGATTGTGGGGCGTGAGGGGAAAGGACAAGACCCTCTGTCCCCTGCAATGAATTGTGCATCCTCTGCTACGCTCTCTCCAGGAAATCCTGTTGGTGATGACCTTAGTTATCCTCATTCTTCACAGACGAATCCCAGTTTACAGCACTAAAGGGCTGTTTTCTGAGAGAAGACCATTGCTATTCTTGTCCTTTGGGGTGCCCATATACCTGTTAAGACTGTCGTTCAGGCAAGAAGGGTAAATTAAAAAAAAACATTCTGTTTAGGAGATCAGCCACACATTGTGAACAACAAGCAGCAGTAGTCTGGGTTTTGGTTGCATAATTGCTTGAACAATTTATTCATACCTGCAAAAAATGCACAGCCTGCTCATGGAGAACCCAAAGAACACTATCTTGAAAACAGGTATCACTGGCATTAGAAGTACAAACCATTGCTGCTCACATCAAACAGCCAACTCAGCAGACTCATCCTGTGTAGAGGAGAGCAAATAATACCTGCAGCAGCAGCTACAAACAGAAAAAGGGGATTGCTAGCTAGTATTTGTGCAAGGGATTTGTCTTACAATATAAATACACACAAACAGATGATTGCTTATAATGCATATCTTATTATATGTCATCACGAGAGAAGATAGGACTGTTATTACATTGTTTGTTTGTAATGAATGATACTATTAGCTCTACTGCTAGCTATTGCAGCAAATACAGATGGCAATTTGAGCATCATTTCTGATGCACGCAAGCCTTTGAATAGATGGTATGTGAAACAATCAGGGGCAATTTCTTAAAAAAACTGAAAACCTCCAAAACCCCAAACCACCCAGTGGTTGCAAAATGCTTAGGTGTCTGCCTAAGGTTAATTTCCACTGCATGCACAGCTCTACTGAAATCAACAGTGATCCTCAAAAGCATAAATTGTTTACTCAAACACAGCCTAAAAATAGGAAAAACTATTCAGTAAAAATGTTTTACAAAGGCACAAAGGATAATTTTTTTTTATTTTTCTTCAAAGAGAATGTAAGATTTTAAGGTGTGACATCACACGACTAAGGAATTTCCTCTAATTTGCCACTAACCCAGCAAACTGTAATTGTTACTGCCTATTCACAAGCAACTGACTGCAGTGTAGCATTTCCACATGCAATAGCCAGAACCAGTGACAGCAGGGAGAGAGGCAGAAAACGAAGAGGAGGAGGAAGGTGCTGCCTCCTGGCAGTACAGTCTTAGCTGGGCTTCACCTGCCTGCAAAGCTGCCCTTAGGCAGGGCTGGGGGGGGTCCATCCTCATGACATCTGTGACAGAGCCCAGTGTGAAGCATAGGGAAGGATTCCTCTTCAAAGCAGCTCACGCAAAGTGCGACCCATAAAAATCAAGAAACATTGAAATGGCCTTTTAAACAATTCTATTAGCAAGGAATTTATAGTTCATGGCAGTTTCTTTGTAGTCCTCTAAAGAAAAAGTCTCTTAGACTAATCAGAGTCTTACAGCAAAAGCAAGACTATTAAACTCACAAACTAACGGTCTTGCAGCCAAGTGGTCTCGCATTTCAAAATAATGAAGAATAAAAGACTGGACATTTATATGTCTTTTACGATAAGAATTCCTTTCAGGATGAGAGCGGAGCACACAGCCAGGGGTAGGGTCGTTTTTCCCCTGCTAGGAAATGTGCCTATTTAAAACAAATGAGTGTGTATGTATGTGTGTACATATATAGATTTAGAAGTTTAGCAGAGATAAGTAAGTGAAAACTTGTGTCAAAAGAAGACGTGGCACATGGTGAGAAAGGGGGATTTCCCCACTGCCCTCCCGTGTAGTGCTGGGTGCGACCCACTCCCTGCAAACTCCTGCAGCTTTCCTTAAATTCCCTTCCAGAGCAGGTACAGTACACGTGGGCTATACACTTGATCTGTTCAACTTGTATTTCCTGTGATACATCATAATTGGGCCTTTTGGCCTTTTATCCTCAGTCTTTGAGGCAGTTTTTTGTGGCATAAATATCCTGTGGATTCCTGGGAACAATATTTTTCACTCTGTAGGTACCTGCAATTAGCAGTGATACTGGAGGTATCAGGTACTGATTCCCAGAGCAGGTGGCCTCACTGGTCTCTCTGCACTGCAACAAACCAATAGCTTTGCATTGAATTAAGGGAAAAAGGAAGAAAAAAAAAAAAAAAGGCCAAAAATTTTTATCTTTTCCCCCCTTTCTTTAAATATAAATACTCTTTAGAGCAATTTGCCAGGACAGTTTTACTCGGTAGTTTGACTGATGCCACAATTTATGTCAAGCTTAAGAAGGAATTAGCAGTAGTGTGGTGTCACACAGGCAATCCTGCCCAGCAGTCACTGGGTGAGCAGCCCCAGGAACAGCCTGCGATGTGTTTGAACTTCAAAATTAAGCACCGGGGTATCTCTGTCTCCCTGTCGTAGATGGAGGAGCTCTTATTTCTTTCAGTCTGATCAGAAACGAGCCAGTCTGAAATCTCCTGTTGAAAATTTCCCTCTAAAGTGACAGCAAAATGCTACTACATTGATTTAAACAGGTTACAAAATAAAAGATATTTTTTCTTAAAAGTATTAGAGACTTTTGACCTTTTAAAATAGTTGACACTTTCTCCTGCCACTTTCCTTGTGAACATGAAAAACTTGTCTCCCTACCATGATATATTGAACACCAGGGAGTTACAGGCTAATATATTTTAGCAGTTATTGACATTTAAAAAATGAATTCAAGCACTGACTCTTCTCATCATCTCTTTACTTTGCTGAAGATACACATACACGCTGTACTGACCTGACTAAATAAGTGGGATACCCATTTAACCAACTGAGTATTAATAGTGACTTCACACTTAGAGCAAAATAGTGTATATGTAAATCTTTGAAGGAGACTATCAGAAGGCACCAACACTGTGTCATCCTGCCTTCTCCAAAGGGCATGATGCCGTATTCTCAAATAAATCAGTGTAAGCATGGGAAAAATAAAATGCAAATTTCTACACAGCAGAAGGAAGCAAAGGGGGTTTTATTTCTATCAGTGCTTTAGCACCATGCCAGCAATCCAGATGAAAGTCTGTTGAGAGTTTGGCTGCATGAAATTAATTGTCCATATAAGAGTTTTAAATTGGTCTCTCTCATGTGAAAAAGCGTGCGATTAGTCTGCAGAATTGGAACTGATAATGACCAGAACCAACAGCAGAAGCCACATCATTACAAGAATTGATTTTATAATCAGTACAGTTTGGGGGGATAGATATCTCCTCATACTCTAGCACTAAGAGATGTATTATACTGGTTTTAGTTTATTGCCAGCAAAGCTGGAAACACGTGAAGCTTTGTGAAGTCAAACAAGCAAGGACTAGGTCTTTGGAGGAAATGGCAGCTTTCTGCAGAAATGCTGGCTCCTCGCAGGCAGCCCAGACGGATGGAGTTTGTAATTCGGTGCCCTCCAGCTGCTGGGGCAGACATACCTGCTGTCCCCTGCATTTGGGCATCACTACATTTTACATTTGACTATGACTGCTTGTAGGGAAGGGAGAAAAATGCCTCTAAAATAAAAACACCCACCCTAGCAATGGCACTTCTCAGAGGCGATGGGCTCCACACAATCTTGAGACCGGGTTGGCAGACAGAGATGGTTGTTCAGCTGTGGAAGGGACCTTCTTGTTCAGAGATGCTGACACAAGCTTCATGCCCACATCGTAACTCCTTCCACAGAAATGGGCTAGCAGCATTTATTGCCACTTATCTTTTATTACTTCTCTCTTGGCTTTGATAGTCAGTTAATCATGAATAGTTTTATTAAGATGACCTGGGCAGATGAGGAGATTCCATTTGGGATAATTACTCAGGAGAGTGGCTGAATGAGAAAAAGGGGAAAATCATTGCTGAAAGTCAATAGGCAGACTGTCTTGGACTGGGAGAAGACGTGGCTTCCAGGACCCGTAGTCTAGTGACAGCGTTTCCAAACAGACCATCTTGAAACAGATGTTCCCAGACACTTCAACAGACAGTTCTGAAACGCTTTAAGGAAGCACAGAGGCACAAGAGGCCTCTGGAGGACAGTTCATTACTAAGTCCAATGCATTACAGGAATGGGAAGATCTGGAATAGCAAGCGCCTTGGATATGCACAATTAAAGTTTTTAGCTAGGAGGGAAAACTGTAAAAAATTCCCTCTTACTCCTGAGTTCTGTCATTAAAAATCTTCCCAGGCTTATGAGAAGACTCTGAGTTTTCACCAGAGCAAATCACGCAGTATGTTACACCCACTTCAGTGAAAATAAATCTCCATGACTTGACCCATCATAAGAAAAATATTAGCATTGCCTAAAGTTAAACACAATTACGAATGCAGACATTATCTTACAGCTGCTAACACCATCCACTACATCTTTCAAATGTCCTCCTGAAGGGATTTAGGTTTCTCTTATCAAATGTTACAGTCTCCCTGTGAAATACCTTTCTCCAGCACAGAGAGTTCCTTCTGTCTTCTCTTCTATTTGCATTCATTCTTCCCTTCCATAAAAACTACTATTTTTGTGGTTTGTGTCTAACTGAGGCCTTGACCCTACAAAGTCTTATATCCCTGAGTTTTGACTCCAGGCTCAGCCAAGACCCTACTGCATAAATATTTACGTGATTGGGGCCCTCAGATGTAACCTACCTGGGAAAAGGCTATTCTTTCATGCTTCCAAAGTTAAATCCAAACCTCTGTCTTGTAACAAACTGCCAGAGAAAACACAAGTACCAGCAAAAAGCTACTAAGTCAAAAGCTTTACAAAACAACCATGCAACGAGGGGTTTTTATCTGATTTTGATACTGTGCTTTCATAAGCAGAAAAAAATTACAATTAAGCCCAAATCTGCAGGTTCTATGTTGGAGGATGCAGAGATGACATACTATACAAACATGGGAATTACATACAAACCCTAACCCTTTTGCCAGGTGGCTGATGGCAGCAAAGAGGAGCCTGATTCATACATCTAGTGTCTTATTTGAAAAATAACTGAACAGCTTTCCACTATGAAACCTTGGAAAATCACATGCTTCCACCTGAGTTTCCCTTACAAATAACCCCCTTCCTCAGCAAACACTGCAAGACTGCACACAGACAGGAAAGTCTTAATAGGGGGAAGGGAACATATCATAAAACTTGGGCCAAAATTCAATATATTAATATGTTTCTATGTTTGTGTGTGCATACATACAATATTCCAATAAAAGCAATAAAAATAATAGACCCATGGCCACAGGATGATGTTTACTCACCCAAATCACACAGCAGCAGCCTTTCTGCACATCTAACCCCAATTACAAGGAAGTTGCTGATGTATGCCACGAAGGGTCTCTGCCACAAATATGCTGTGTAACTCAGGCTTGTAAAAATGCAGACAAACAAAGGCTTTCTGCTATCGTCTGCTGTTGTAGCGCTCTAACAAGAAAGTCCTCAGACTGGACTCGGCCCTTTGATGGGGAGCCCTCAGTACCGATGCCCCCAGAGGAGTCTCCATAGGCAAAACCCTTGTCCAAATGAGGCAAAACCCTTGAGAACCCAAAGGCAATTCCTGGCCACTTGGGAACAACCTGTTTCTGCTATGTAAGGGTACTTTGATCTAACCCTGGGAGCCCTTCTCCTCCCCATTATCCTGGGTCATATCTAACTGGGGCCACAGAAAGAAGTTGGAGCTAGAGATGATGCAAACACCCATATCTGAAGTGGTTCTTCTTCTTCATCAAGGGAAAAGTAGGAGGAATCTTCTTCCCCAGCCACAGTGCTTAAAGAAGGAGGCTGAACAAGAAACGTGGTTTGAATAAAAAAAATTATGTTTTCCTTAGAAGTTGGTGTGTGTATTCTTTTGCTGTACTGCATTGCATATACTTATGATATTTTTCTGTGTGGTTTCCTGTGTCGATGTAAACAAACTGGAACTTACAGTGTTTTCACAGCACATAGGCCTGGCAAAACCTTTTTTGTTTCCAGCAAAACACTTTGAAAAAATACTACTGATGAGGGTGGGAAAACAAAAAATCCTGAAGAGATCCCAAACCGCAAAAATTACCATTTGCAAAAGTCATGTTGATGAAATACACTTAAAAAAATAATAAAAAAAAATTAAATCCATCATTTCTGTTTACTATCATTGCTTTAGTTGAGACTGAAGGAGATTTCAGACTCTGCAGCAAAAGGCATGAAAATCCATTGGTTTTAATATATTTGATCTGCATTTACATTAACATTCTACATTTTAGAGGAGTGTATATTTTCCTGTAATTTTAAATAAGTATTGTCTCTAGAAAGCACACAGCTCAATACACAAAAGGACACAGAAGTACACAAACTAGAAAGCAATCCCGTGAGAGTAATTTAGTTCTCAGATTTAAAGGAATGTTTTGTTTATGTTAAATACCAAATTAAAAACTAAAAAGCAACTATTATATTGTTTCTTCCATCAGACTGAAAACAAAATATGTACTTTTTGATTATTTTAAGAGGAAAATGAAGAAACAAATATAACATATTACGGAACATGATCAGAGTGCCCTCTGAAAGATGTTCTATCTTGAAGTTACCCAAATCCCTAAGGATTTGGACTGTATCCCTGGACAGGAGTGCATTTTTCTTACATGCAGAAAGGTGCAGCAAACAGAAAGCAAGCAGCAGTACCAGCACACACCTCATTCTTCTTCACAAAGGTAACAGGATTTCATTATGTTCTGTCCATTAGTTTGGGGATGGCTCTGCCCGATGGCTCTGGTTAAGACATTCCCCAGGCAAATCCCTTGTGCCCCATGCCCAGCTGGGAGCCTTCGGTGAGGACAGATTAGGCAGCAGCTAAGTACAAGCGCTTTTAATTTTTTTTTTTTTCCCTCCCCTAGGGGTTAAATTACTGGTAACATGAAGTGGTCACTTCAAAATGGCAGGCTCAGGACTTGTCTCTACAGTGGCACCTATTTAACTCTAGGACTACACAAAGCCCCAAACCAGATGTTTCAGTTTCATTGTTAGAGTAATTTTACTCTGATTTAGTTGATCCTAATCAATTTAAATGTACTTCTATCTTTTGTTTTTGGTTTTGTTTGGTTTTTTTTGCTTTTAAGTGGCACACACTTCTTAGTAATCAATTTTATATCTTATTTTCAGTTAAATGAATGCAACTGTACAAGCATACAAGTCCCCAAAAGCCATAGAGAGAATACTCCATTTATTTATGAGACCTGTTAAAAGAGATTCATGCTGCACACTGGCTGCATTTCTGCTCACTTTTTTCTTTATGTGCTGCTGAAGTCAATTTAAGGACATTCACCCACTGAAGACTGAGAGCAGCGGAGAAACTCATATTCACTTGGATATGACCTGAACTCAGTACACTCCTATCTCCCACCCAGTCCTGTGACTCTCCTAGATACATTTTGCCTCATCATTCAAACTGTCCAGAAGGGTAGCAACAGGATGCATGCTCTTATATCCTCCCCCTCCTTGAAGACGTGCAGATGGAGACTCGTTAGGAGAGCTAAGATTTTTGCGTGATGTGACTAGTTAGTAAGGTGCCAAAGGAGGAGAAGGAAGACCCCCATTAAACAGGGAAGAATGCCCTTGATTTTCCTTTGGGTCACGTTCAGTTAAAAACCAAGTGAAAAGACTCTTTTAGACATGACTGGCAAAATCTTCGATTTATCCACAGATGAGGCACAGCATGACCAAAGCAATCCAACCTTCCCACGGTGCCCACGATAGAGTGTGGTGACCCACTGACACCCCAGCTCTGCTGCAGAGCCATTTCAAAGTCTAGCCAAAAGAGACTGCTGCTGAAAGCCAGCTGCAGCAGCCTTTGCTTGCAATGAATCACCATCTCCTGAAGAGACAGGCTGAGATCACCATCTCATGGTACGCAAGCCATCAACCTACCCATGGACCATTCATCACATACATGCGGACTGCATATGAACAAGTGACCTAGAAATTTGGGGGGTTCCAAGTCCTATTATCCTCTGCCTGAGTCATTCTCCTGTCACATGAAGCTTGCTGTGATGTATTTTGTGGGGGCTGTGGGGTGGGGTGGAGCAGTGGAGAACAACCCAAAGTCTACTTTGTCATTTAGTCCTAAAATTATGCATAACTCACTCAAAAGACAAATAAAAGAAGAAAATTGCTATGAAAGAGGAAAATGTGGTAGCAAGGGAAAAATTTCCTTGTTGCGTATTGTATCTTCATTTGAATTCTGGAATAAATCTGAATGAATTATATTTTTTAATTTGTTTAACTATGCTAATAGTCACCATGCACTAGTGGTTTTAGCAGTATTTTCTCTTTATATGTATGACTCAAGAATTACCATAGCAACTTGCTTCCTAATTAGCCTTCAGTTACTAACAATCAATACGATTAGACAAGGTCAGCACTGGAGTAAGCTCTATAGATTTTTAAAAAGGCTACTGGGAGTAAATAATGGCAAGAAGAGGAGGAGTGGGCTCCTGGACCATCTCCCCAAAAGGATGGTCACTGTTCTGCTATTACTTACTCTCCTATGAACAAAAGGAGTCATGGCAAATGAGAGCTTTGCCACTTAGCCGACTGCAGAAAGCTTTTAACCCGCCAACAAATTCACAAAATATGGAGAACAGAAGCATCCTTTGATCTGCAGATAAAAAGACACCTTACTGTCACATTGCTGGGACTGCATACCACCAAAATCAAGAATAAATATGTCATGGATTTTTAACAATATAGCTACATCTGAAATCAATCTCCCTGCATGGGGAGGATCCCTGAAACCTGGAGTAAGGTGAGACTGGCCAGTTCACAGGAAGATGCTCCCCGGGATTTAAGCCTGTGCAGCGCTTAGCCGAGATCCCATTAGGAAGCCCTCCCTCTAGTGAACTGCATGACTGCCCATTGCTGACACAATTTCCCCCTCATTTTTACAGCCTGTTTCAGTTGTTAACATGTTATCTCTTACCCTTGAAAGCACAGTGCCTGGCAGCACAGTAGGATGGAAACATAATGTGCTATTCAGAGGTACTCTGGGTCGTGGGAACACAAAACAGGCTCCTTGGTACTGACAGATGAAGGCTCATGAAAAGCCACTTTACTTGTTAGCATGTTTAAGTCTGCTACCAAGAAACACAGGCAAAACCAAGCTTATTCTTAAATAAACAGCGTGGGTTGTCAATTATGCCTAGGGACATGGCTGTCGCAGATGAACTGTCATCCATTTGCTTGCCTCTGTAAAAATATGCCACCGCTTGGCTCTCTCTGTTCCCTCTGGAGGTTACCTTTCTACTGCGGCTGTGCCTTCAGCCTCAGCTTATCCTGATTCACAGTGCCGGGTACCCAAACAGAGGGTAGGGCTCGGAGAACAGAGGAGCCAAGACGTGGCACATGATGAAAACGTAATGACAAGACAGTCTGGATAGTGCCTTACGATGGCACTTCAAGCCATGAGCTTTGAGACAGTATATCTCGACCTTCCTCTGCACAAAATGACCCAAAGAAAAACAAAAGGGGTTTAAGCTCAAAAAAGGTGTTTTTTTTTTTTTTTTTAAATATATACTAGGATAATTAACTTTAAAGCAGAAAAACCTTAAAGGATATTGGAAGAGAACTGAGAAGAGTTTATAACCCCCTCTACCCTGACATCAGTGCCTTTGGAGAAGGTTTGGAGTTCTTCAATGGCTTATTCCAAGTGGCAAGTCTGCCCAGACTGCCTGCAAAACGCTGCTCATCACCCCTGGGGCTGCTCCCTGCTCCCCAGTGCAGTCTTTGGGTGGCACATATCCATCTCTGGCCTGTATAGCTCCTGCCACTTGTAGTACCTCAAAGCTCCTTCCCTCCGAACATACTCATTAGCTCGCAAAGGGAATACCCAACCCCCTTTCCTGCAGGGAGCTCTGCCACTACCAGTGTTCCTAAAGAACATTATCTAATTGGGAACAGAAGTAATAAATAAGCAAATGCTTTTCACCATATCATGCTCGCCCCTTCTAACAGCACAGATGGGAAAAGCCAAAATCTTAAAAATCCAGCACAAGAAGTATTAAAAATGTGGAAAATAAAGCTGAAAAACGTATCACCATAAAATCTCATTCAAAATAAAAGATAAGATTGACAAAAGGATTAGACAAGTCTAATGAGCACCTTCACTTCATAATTACACTAGAAAGGATAAACATTTCCAGATAAAGATGTAAATCACATTTCCAGATAAAGATGTAAATCTTTGTGCTCTTGAGCATGCAAGCAAGACAGAAGTAAATGATGCTTTCAAAAAACAAAGACTAGTTTAATTCAGTCCCCATGTGAAATTCTGCATTATTCCTTGTTTTAGTAGAGAAAGTTCACAGCACAAAGACAACACAAAGGGACCATTCCAGGAGTTTGCACTGAGCAACCCATTATTTATTAGATGCATTTCTCCTCCTCAGAGGAGAAAGCACCCTATGAGATGGACAAAATATATTCTCCATCTGGACAAGCTATTCCATAATTGTTCCAGAAACATTCTCTTGAACATCCTCCTTCAGCAATTGGCATCAGCAGCTCTCAGGGATGAGGTTCTGAACTGGGAAAGCCACCAGCCTGTCCCTATCCCCAGCTCCTCATCCTCTGCTGACTGCATTGGAAAACGCACAGGCACCAATAGTTTTTCAGCTTTCTGCATTTCTCTCACAATCCTTTGTAATTTCCATCTGTGGTGTTGGCTCCCCAAACAATCAAAATATTTTCTGGCTTAGTATCTGTCTACCATTCTAAATCCTAGCTATTTAAATATTTTCCAGACTACTCTATGTATATATATATACACATATGCAAGTATATACGTACATATATATTCTACCATGTGATAAGTGTTTTACTCACAAAACGTACACCACTCTTACTTATTTTTAAAGAATCAAGCACATATATGGGAGTCTTCATCACAAACAGGTTCCTGCTCAAGAAATCAAAACAAATATTCACAGTATTTTGAGAGCAATTTGTTCTTGGCTTGGTCACAAACCAAACAATGGGCACAACGACTCTCTGGTTTTACACCTGGGATAAATTGGGGCCAGCAGTGTCTTTGATAGAAAAATCAAAATGCAGCTCACTAATAACGATAAAATGCTCAGCTGCCTCTCCACTGAGCAAAGCAGCCATCAAACTAATGATTAAATCCACATCAATCATTTGGCATAATAGAAATAAAGGCCATGCAATATAATGTTGTCAGAGGATCAACATGTCCTGCTTAGAAAATAAATGTCTTGACTTCATCTCAACATTTGTTTTCCATAAATGCTGAGGTTTCTATCAGCATTTGTATAGCAATGGAAAATAATCCTTCATTGCAACATGCCAATTCCACTAACATTATTTCTAAAATAAACAGAAAAGCTAGATAAAATTAATATGGGAAGGTGTTTCTGAAATCCTCCTGAAATTGAATTACCATTTCCAATCTGGGCCAGCCTTCCTTTTTCTATCAAAAAATATTTAGTAGTGGCAACAATAAATATTGAAGAAAATCCCGTTTAGAGCAAATCGGGCACAATTTCAAGTAGGTCACACCTTTTGCACCCACTCACTGGTGCAGTTACATACACACACAAGATTAATAGAAAAAAATCCCATAAAAACCTGTTTTCTCCTGTAAAAAGAACTTTCCTTTCTAATCCATTTTTTTTTTTTTTTTAATAGCAGCACTTTTTAAAGCAAACCCAGAAACTAGATATATCGGGAAGGAGATGGCATTATGATGCCTCTCAAGATACGTCATCACCCATATTCCCACAGACTTGCACCAGCACAGCACCATGGTGCGTCAGGAGCCACGGACCCTCACCAGCCTGTCTATCAGGTGGAGGAGATGAAGCTGCTACGTGTTTTAGCTGAAAAACCAAGTGAGGTGCAGCCACTGTAATTCTGTTCTGACTTTATGTGTTTTCTCTCAGAATTGCTTTGTTATTCAATTTCACACAAAAATGTAGATTTTATTTTTCTTTTTGGCAAAAAGAAGCCCTTTTATAATAATCCTCTTACCACTCTTTAAAAAAAATGTTTGTTGACTTTAATGTATTAATTTTGTTTTCATCTTAATTTTGTATTTACAGTTCTCTCTGTTCTCAAGTCAATACCTTTTATCCTGAATTCTATCCAGAAATTTTGGAGTTAATATGTAATTAATACACCAAAGAGATTTTTTTTTTACAAATTAATTAGGGACATTAGAACTGAATATACTTATTTTATCAAGAAAAAGGTAATTATTTAAATCAGAGCAATATTCTGAAAAATCATGTCAGAAGACCCACCTTTTGCCCCGTATGAGCTATGAATTATGTTTGAAAATGTAAAATGTAATTGGAACCAGCAAAATGTAAATAGAACCAGTGGCCAGCAGGTCGAGGGAGGTGGTTCTGCCCCTCTACTCCACTCTGGTAGGACCCCACCTGTGGTACTGCGTTCAGCTCTGGGGTCCTCAGCACGGGAAAGGCATGGACCTGTTGGAGCGGGTCCAGAGGAGGCACACCAAGATGATCAGAGGGCTGGAGCATCTCTCCTGTGAGGACAGGCTGAGAGAGTTGGGGTTGTCCAACTTGGAGAAGAGAAGGCTCCAGGGAGACCTTATAGCAGCCTTTCAGTACTTAAAGGGGGCCTACAAGAAAGCTGGAGAGGGACTTTTTACAAGGGCATGTAGCGATAGGACAAGGGGTAATGGCTTTAAACTGGAAGAGGGTAGATTTAGATTAGATATTAGGAAGAAATTCTTTACTGTGAGGGTGGTAAGGCACTGCAAGAGGTGGCCCAGAGAGGTTGTGGATGCCCCATCCCTGGAAGCGTTCAAGGCCAGGTTGGATGGGGCTTTGAGCAACCTGGTCTAGTGGAAGGTGTCCCTGCCCATGGCAGGGGGGTTGGAACTAGATGATCTTTTAGGTCCCTTCCAACCCGAACCAGTCTATGATTCTATGATAATTCCGAGTTCTCATTTAATTTTCTGTTATACATATGTAAGTTTAATAAATGTATCACTCAGCCAGATTAAGAATTATTTTATGTTTCTTAGCAAGTATGTATTTTTACATTTACAAAGTTACTTCGACTGTTGCTGATTTTACTTTGAAAGTACAAGAATCTCATAATAAAATACAACTTGAAACTTTCTTTACTTCAAAATGGAGTGAAGCTCCTGGAAGGAAGAGGTGGAAACTGAAGAAGTGACACATTTTTAGGAAAAAAAATTTGACTCTGCCAGCAGCCATCTTACATTTTACACCACCAGCTCTGGCCCCTCTTGAAACAAAAAACCCACCCAAAAGCACCTGAGATGAATCTCAGAAGGTTGGCCAGTAAGCAGACATATCAGCCTCTTCAGTATGCATAAAGCATATCCTGCAGGAGAAAAGAAGAAATATTATAGTATTAGTTCTGCACCACAGGATGACTATCAATTCTGAGGCTCCTTGCTACGTTTATCAGTTGTAATAATCAGCTTCATGCCCCTGATGCAAGGACCTAGAGTGAGGCTGCCTTGCAAAACTGAATGATTTGGGGAAAGTGAGTATATCTGTATGAACAAGCACAGCATGCCAAACCTGCAGTCCATCTGGCCCAGTATCTTGCTTTAGCAGTGGCAGGGGAGGCCCAGAAAACAGTGTAAGAGCAGGGCAAGCCTACTGAGAAATAGTCTTAGTAATTGAGAAAAAAAGCTTAATAATTCCTAACATTTTCCTTTGGAGAGGTGTTTTTGACCTCTGGGCTGAGAATTTTCTTTAAGAACTGTGCATTTCACCCTCAAATCTCATTTTGAATGAATGAGGCTACTTCAGACACACATTTAGATATGCAAAAGAGCTATCTTCATTTAGCCTGCACTTAATTTTATCTGATTTGTTCGTGTAGAGGAAGGCAGAAGAACACTGGATCAAAGTTTCCTCCTAAAGAAGAATAGGAACTCACACAAGCATTTGCCCACATTTTGTCTTCAAAAATTCAGGTAATCTGAACAGTGTGTCACTGGGGAGAGGCATTAAAGCATTTAGCACACATTCAGGCAAGTGGATTTCCCTTTTTTTGCTTTACCTGTGTCTGTGTCTAGACAGCTGTAAAACAGGGACCAGAAATATTGTCCAAGATGATTCTTCCATTAAATACTTCAGTCTCTAATGCTGGCTTCATACCAATACAGTTAGCAAATAAAGATTCTGCTAACAGTTCATTACCACAAAGTTGTCTTGCTCAACAAAAGGAAGTAATGACAAAATGTATTTTCTTTTTTTTTTCCTTTCTAAATCTATTTCATCAAAGAAAGCAAGCATCAACCAAACCACACAGAGAGTTATGGAATACTTCCTTTCTTGTACTTTAACATGTTTCAATTAAAATGTGCAAATATTAGCATGATTTTCTGGGCCTTTTTAAATAGAAAAGTTAGCAAATGTTGATAGGGACACTATGAATTGATTTTACATTTCCTAGCTGCTTTGTTTAAGGGTTTTTACTTTATTTGTAATTTTGTTCCGCCCAAGCATCAGCAAAAAGATTGAGATCAGGTTATGCATTTACAGAAATATAACAAAGCTGTAATTAAAATCTCTGGTCTTTGACATCAGCAGTGAGTTACTGACATGGATAATAAACTTCTACTTCACTTTTTTGTCATTTGTGCAAGGGATGACAACAATAACTGCAAGTGTAAGATCTCTTCCACAGATAAGCTTTGGCAGGGAAAAGCAGAATGCCAGGTGATGATGCAGCAAAAGGTTTATAGATTATAATAAAAGTACCTAGTCTTTGTTCATTAATTATTACGTTTAGAACACAAGGCATAGCTTCTACTTTCAGGAAATAAACTGAATTAAGGCTCCTTATGTATTCATAACAAACACTTAAGTTTACTATCCAAGGGGTGAAATTTGCAAAGGCTGCAGAAGGGTCATCTGAAGTAATAACACTCCTTTGAGAAGAAAATGCACCCAAGTTGCTCATGACCATACCGAGAGACAGCAGCACAAGGCACTGTTCTGCCTGGGTCCTCAACCGATGATGTGTTACAGGACCCCTGGGAGAAGCTCGTAGAGCTGTTTGCCTTTCAAGTCCCATTTGTAGGAACCCGTTTCAAAGGGCAGAGTGTAGCGATGGGCAAATGAAGACTGACACCCTGGATGCTGTTGGGCTAAGGAACATGTACAGCGTGTGTAGCTTTCTTACATGATTTTGCTGCTGAACCAGAGGCCTGAAGTGCAAGCAACCCCTCCGGTATAGAAAAGAGCCGGTTCAAAACCACGGATAACTATCAAACGTGGACAGTCAGCTGGGATGGGGGCATGTGGGACGTTCAAGTCTACCCGCAGGAGACCAGAAGCCTCCTGCTATTGCTCACTGCCTGGCCACCAGCCTGCTGTGGCTGGGCAGCCTCTCATGCCTGCTGACTCACACAGGATTAGACCAGGCAGATGGAGGGGAAAGCCCCGTATCATAACAGTGGCCCCATTAAAACATTTATTCTTTGGGATGTCAGCCTGAACTTTGAATTTGTTTGCTTATACTGGTTACTCACCTTAATGTTTTTGAACTCTAGTCCTCTGTTCCCCGAGAGAAAATGCATATTTAGACTCATTTAAATGCATTAAGTAGTATACTTATTTTCAAGCCCTGCCCTTAAGATGCATAATTTTACACATAACTTCCTATAACGTAAATTAGAATTTAATATCCATGGAGTTGCACCTTGAGAATATACCCTGGAGTATTTACTACCAAAGCATGATCATTACCTGATTCAGCACACATTTTGATACATAGAAAGCACTGTGTCTCCCTTTCACCATAGGGATGTAAATAAATATTTTTGTAAACATGCACTATTTAACTTCTATATCACAGCAGATCCTGCAAATCCATATTTTGCTTCTTGCAAAAACATAAATAGCAGATTTATCCAAATGGTGCAACCAAAGATAGAAAGCAGCTCCTGCCTAGAACCAGTTTCTAAAAGTCTTGGTTACACTGAATCGTAACCATTTTCTCAAAATAGCTTTAATGATCTTATTTAATCACAGCCTTTCACATACCAAATGAGGCCGCACACAATACACTGTGCAAGAAAAATTGGAGAAGCTGCAGAATACTGACCAGCTTTCTTGGTAGCAGAAGACACAGACTGCTCATCCTTAGGTGATCACACGATTGCTGCCTTCCCTCCTTCCTTTCCATCTTTCTGGGCTGTATTCTGCCAGGTGTTACAGAATCACATGCTGGGGCTTAACAAAACTGATTTCAGGAGCACATGGGATGATGGACATTCCTTAGCCATTTGCTAGCCCAGGCAGCTTTGATGGTTATTGCTGAAGAAGGTCTGGATGGTGAATCCACCAATTTGCCAAGTTGATAAAACTTGCTAAATAAAACAAAGAATTCCCAGTATGCCAAGTTCTCCTGATAAGACTTTTACAGTCAAGCCAAGATCTTTGCTCCTTCCCCACTCACAGGAAGAGAGATATGCCTTTATTCAGCAACATACTTTAGCACATGCCTCAAAATACTCTATTGAATGGCCTCCACTGTCCTCAAGTATCTCACCTCTGTTTACATAACACATTAAAGGTAACTCAGTCTGACATAATTAAGTCAAAGGAAAGTGTGACGTGCCCTTTAACCTACAGGGGCAAACAGGAGAGATTTTAGCATCATACACCAGGTTAGTTGTTGTATGTGAAATAAGCTGGTGCTCATTTACCTAGGTCAGAGATGAGCAGCATTTGTTCATATGAACCACCACTGGATCAACAGTCCCAGAAAAAAACCCACATAAAAGCTTGAATGCATTGAGTGATTAAATAAATACATGATTCAGAGTGAATTTCTCTACAAATTCATGAGGAAGCTGTAGATAGCCGGTGCATATATTCCTGCTGTCTTCCATAAACAGAAGACGTCAGTTTCCAGGAGTGTCAACTCTGGCATATTCCATCTACTCTGAAATTTTTAACACTTTCCAGAGTTTTCAGAGCTCGTCAAGGACTTAGCTCTGCAAGATCTGTTAACCATAGCACGGTTCATGTTCTTAAAATGTCCCTTTGCCAAAATCCGTTAAAGAAATCCCCTTCTTTCATTACTCCAAAGTGCAAAGCAGGGCCAATAAAGATGATTTTTCTCTGCGACATCTTCTAGTTCAAGAAGTACTTCATCCACATGACTGAATTTCCTCGAGCTGCACACAGGTTAGATTTGAAAGCGAATGATGAAACAAAGCATTATGTTTTAGCTTAAACCCTTCAAAAGAATACATAACTGATGATGAATTTTCAAGGGGATTGTGCCTCAGGATACAAATGTGAAGCCTGTTTGGCTTGCACAGGGTAAGGAAATCAGAACAAACTTCTTATAAATATGATGCCTGAATCAGGCCTCATTAGACCAACATGCACAAATCTACTTTGCTACCTTGTAGTAACAGGAGGAAACTTAGCAAGAGAAAAAGGGAGGCTTCGATATTTCTTCAGACTGTCTCTTCTCCAAATTAAGCACTTGCAGTGCTGGCTGAAGATGACATAGCAGCTGCAGAGCATGTTGAATTGATTTTGCCAGGCATGTGCGTGCACAGGGCTGCTTTTTAATTTAGTAACTGGAGGGTTAATTAGTTCTGGGAGTGTAAACAGGTTGGTTAAGCAGGAGTCCAGATGAGCTGCCACGTTCCAGTTGGCTAAGACTTAGGAGAGGACTAAACATGTATCAAGAATAACTAATCTTCTTCCCTGAATGACTATTTGCTAAATTAACATGAAACCAGAGCTGTGCAGAAGTTGGTGAGCTGCTTGCAATAAGCTGGTTAGGCTGTTCCTCGGATCTGTGGGTTTCTGAAGTAGTTTTCTATAAGAAAATTTAAGTTGCACCTTTAGTAAGAGAAATCTCAGATAATTAGAATCTGTCATTTATTTCATAACTTTAAACATTTTTATCTAAGAGAAAAAGATCTTTCTCCTAGAACATACTTGGGAAAAGTTGTTTCTCTATATGACAGTCTGCAGAATGGACATTTTATCGTTTTTCAGTAACTGAAAGAATTTAGATGAGTGAGAAGGAAATGACAAGCTAGAGATAGTTCAAATGGGCTCTCATTCTTTCAAAAAACTTAAAAATGGCAAAAGTATTCCTGTGACAATTTTTTCCAAATAAAATCCTGGTTTGTGTTTTGCCAAATTAAAAAAAAAAAAAAAAGATGAAAACTAAAAGATTTTGACTTGGTAACTAAAACTGGAGCTTCACAAGGGAGGGCAGATGAGGTGCTCCATACCAACATTTCCCGGTCATGCCACTTTTTTACATTGTGAGTCATGGTCACTAGCGTCCATTCTGGAAAGTCCTTGGACAGTCCAACCGGAAAACAAACAAGATCTTTCCTGGGTACTGTGACTGGAGCCTGATTGGACGTATCTAGAAGTATTTGACATTTTGTGGCAAAATACATCTGTTCAAAGCTCTCAGCTGTTCAGGTGTTTAGGAAGAAACTAAAATGCATATAGAAAGCAGGAACACTGAAAAATGTTGTTGAATGATTTTTCTTTGAAAATAAGAAATTTTTGGTCATTGTATTCAAAAGCCTTCATTCACTTTGAACGTAAATACAACAGAGTTAAGATTCTCATGGAGGACTCATCTCTGATTTAACTTGTATTCAACCAGCTCATCCCCAATGGATGATTCCAAAGACCACCATTCCCTGCAACTTCTGGGCCTTAAAACCTACCCAGGTCTCAGAAACAGTTAGAAATGATCTAATATTGATAAAAGTCATGTGTACAGATATGTTGGACTGTATGAGATACTTGTTTTCTTCAGTAACACACTCAGGAAATACTGTCACTCTCTTAATCTTTAGTCTATTTAGTTCTAGGTGAGCACATATGTATACTACATTGAAGTACCTCATTTGTATACATCAGGCTATCCACATTTTACCTTATGGAGGTATCACATTATTAATAGCTGTTTTCCTTAAATAGACTACAGTTTGCTTTAATCTTCCTTTCTGTGCATGATCTTGCAAGAGTAAAAAGGCTTTCGTACAAAGGCTGTGGTTTTATATGCAAATCTATCATTTGATTACACACTTTTTTGTCCCTACATTATCATGAATATTTCTGATGAATGTTTTATGGGCTAGGTTTAGGATTTGTGAGCTATTTCAAATTTTATCTGTTTGCCATATCATCTGCAAATACCGCATCTTTGTTGATGTTGATTGGTCTCATTTACATATTTATCACACTTTTATGCTCAAGGATGTTTTGCTATAAACTGTCTGTCCCCATTTCTCCTCCATGTACTACTAGTACATAGATATATTTTCAAATTGAGCTCATTTCCATATATAATTTTCTTGGTTAACAATAAATCACCACTTAGAGACATCCTATTCAATGCGATTGCTACCTTCACACATATCTGACATACGGTTTCTGAGTAATTAAAGATAACGGAAGCAGTTTACAATGCACTTCATAGTCCAGAGAGCTCAATGATTTTCCATAAAGACTAGGCTAACAGGAACACCGCAGGACTGTCGACGCAGAGCTGATCTTATTCCTAACTCGTAACTCTTGGCCACAAAAAATAAGACTTTCTTTTTCTTTTCTCAAGAAAAAGGACCATTTACAGCAGTGCTTGATGAGCTTATGAGGGTCGGCATCTGTGAGTGGGGTGCAGCAGCTGGAGGCTTTTTAGTGTGTACCACGTGCTGATAGAAGACTCCTGAACCTACAGTGATGCCCTGAAATGGATCTCACACTTCAGAAAAGGCCAGGTGCCATGTGAGCTTTACCACTTGCTACTGACCGGCAGCTCTTCAATGCTTCTTGCATATTCACTGCTTCTTCTTCATCCATCCTTCCATCCTTCTTTAGGTTCAAAATCCTTTCCCTTTCCTTGCCATACCTTCTGGTGTGTTCACCTGCTTGCTAAATCCCTTACTTATGCAAGAGTACAAGGGAAAAGGGTAGAAATGATGCAGAGAAACATCAGCAATCTATTCCTTTTTAGTTTTGCTATTACACACATAGCACTGGAAAAGGCACTGACTTTAAAGTGCATTTCCCCACTCCCACTCAGACTCCTCTTGGGTGAACAGCCTGTTTGTGACCCTGTCCTGTCAGGGGGCAAGCACTGGGTGTGTTTCTAAACAAAATGCTGTGATTTGCTCATATATGAAATAATTCAGCGAAATGGTATATGTCCCCAAACAGTTCAGGTTGGACAGTGACAGTTATAATTTCTGGTGCTAGCACCAGTTAATCCATAGATTTTCTGTTGTTAAAGAACAGTAGGAAACATATTACCAAGAATTTTTCCTTCTAGTGGTGGAGGGCTGCAAATACATCCACAACAGTATACTAATGAAAGTATGATACTTCCATTCATCAAAGGTGCTCATAATTGTATCTCCAGGCTTATCACTAAAATTCACAGAAATTAGGTGCTTACACCCTTTATGTGCTAAGATTTTTTATCTATTGCCCGAAAGAAACTTCTCCCACACATCCTGTCTGCTGACTCTGAACATGCACAGAACAATCCTATTTATTCATTAGTGAGAAGAGAATTGGCTGACCTGTTATGAACAGGAACACTTTCCTCCCTAATCTTTCCACTGTTGCATTCCAAAATTCCCAAAATAATCAGTTGCCCATGATCTTCTGCTATGGCACTGTATTTATTAAATGCAATGACACTCCATGCTGAACCAACCCTTTGACCGAGGACTGCACACTTGCTGATATAAAAATGCATTTATGACAACAATATTTTGGAACATGGCGTTAAAAAAAAAGTTTCTATTTTTTTTAAACAGAAAGATGAAACTAGATGAAGCTCAGAGATAGGGGCTTGCTCAGAGGCCATAAAAGGAGTTGCAACCAGAAACTGCTGTTTGGAGCAAAATAGTTGTTTCCTGGCAAATATTGACGTAATACATACATTTTTTCTAGGTCACCAAGTCCTGCGAAAGCTCCTTTTGGAATGACTCTCATCTTGGTGAGGACAAATCTCCTGAAAATAGAGAAAATGGGGGGTGATCATTCACTATTCACAACACAGGACTGCATTGGTTGCTTTGTCAGCACAGGAGAGACCTTTATCACAGGTACAAGGGTAGTCTCCAGGCTGAAGGCTTTGGTGTCTCAATACAGCTGTAATGTTCAAAGGCTTCGTGGGACTCCAACTGCCTTTCTGGACCAAAACTACAGTGTTGGGCTACCTCTGGAGATCCACAGGGAAAAAGCAACTGTCAGTAGTTGCAATTTCCCTGTTTGCTTCAGTAAGAAATCCAGACCCGCTCACTGCAGCTTTGCTGTGTGCTGGGAGGGGACAGCGTCTTTCTCATCTCGACCTCTCTTTTGAGAGATGCTCAAGCACAGGATGAAGCAGCCCTGTGGAGCCAGACTGGACTGAGTTGCTTACACAAGGTTGTAAGGTGGTATATGCAGGCTCATGCAAGATAAGCCTTAACCTGCTGCACAGATAATTTGAGGAGTTAGCTACTATCTCCCATCAGTGCAACTTCAATACCCTTTATTGCTTCTCACAGTCTCTCTTCTAATTACTTCATGATGTGCCACAAAACTGGACCTTTGGAATACACAACTCAATCACATGTGCACCAATACAACATTTTAATCATTTTTTGAAGGTCACAGAATATGCTTTATGAAGAAAAAATATTTAAAATATCTTATAAACGTTTTTGTTAACCTGGACTCATCTCTTTTTATCACAATAAACAAAGAAGACTACAAAACTTCTGATGGGCACTCAGAAAATGAAAGGTAGGGTTTCTACTACTCCTTGGAGAAATTAGGTGTTATCTGGGTAATTGTTTTCTTTCATGCGTTTAATCGTTCATAGGTAGTGAGCACAAACAATTGCATGTATTAAGATGACCTGCTCATCAAGATACATGCTTCACATGATATGCTTATGACTAGATGCCAAGTCAAGAAAGCATAGCGGAGACATGAGAAAGCTCACAGAGATTTTGTAGGGAGAAATATCGTGCTTTTGTATTTTCTGCTGAGAATAAAAGTTGTATTCAAACTCCCACGTATTAAACACCAAGCAGATAAATAAGCAAGACATCAGATAATATTGGTTGCATTGAGTGATAGCTGTTAAAAAATGGTATTTTTCTAATAAAAAAAAAAAATCACATGTGAATTCAGTTTCTTAGTCTGTTTTCCAATGGAAATGGAAATTAATTGTTTTCTGAATTGCTATAGATGTCTTTTTTTCAGTGAACATGCCTCCCAGACTATCCCTCATTTTTACCATCTCAGAACTGGCTTTGCATGGCTGCTTGGGATCACCTTTCAGCTTGCGTCTGTGCTGCCTGATTGTAACTTCTACGGAAGAACAGAAATGGGACCTCAGCCTGGTATTACCTGCTGTGTAGTCCTGCGATTTTTAACACAGTACCTGCAAACTAGAGACTTACTTTCTTACCATTCACATAAAGTATTCATGCAATCCTCATCTATTTTTTATTTCAGCTGATTAGATTAGAATTTTCATGGGAGATTATCATGTTTTAATCAAAGTCTTAGGGAAAAAAGTATTATTCTGATAGAATACCACTCTGAAAGATTCCTATTTTTTAATTGTAGGTCTTTTGTAGAATCTGCACCCTCATTCAGATTCCTAGATATGAATTAATATTTACTTAAGTGGGACAAAGTCAATGCACGCCTCTCCTAGCTCTAGAGATGTCACTGTGATTACACCAGGAGAGAACTTGGCCCCACACTTTTTTAACCATTGGAATTTATGGTATTCTCAGTCCTGAAAGACGATGAAGTCAATTTGGTATTCCATTATTCTTGTACTATCATTAATGCAAGTCAGAAAGAGCTCCAACACACTGTCATACAAGAATTACAGTATGAGATCATTATGCAAATGTTAGAAGGATTAAAGAGCTTCCAGAAAATGCCTAACCTGGATTAGGCAATTTGTAAAGACCTACTGAAAACATGGCCAGTGTAATGCATGCAAAGCTATGGCTGTGCTTTCAGAGTGCAGCTAGGTACAATGGTTCCTTGCAGAACACCCAGCAGGCTTAGTGCTACAAAGCTGAACCATCAGGAAACTCTTTAACTTTGATCTACTTTGGAACCTTTCCTAAACTCTCCTTTGTAGAAACGCATGCCTAATTTTGGAGACCTAGAAAGCAGGCTCTGTCTGAAAAGCCATGTATAATTTTTTTATGGCAATGTTCTAAAATGAATCCTCTCTCTGCAGGCACAGATCATCAGGATGTTTGCAATTTTTTAATTAAACACTGGCCTATGCCATACTTCACCACAACAATTTACAGCCTGATCCCAAAACTAATTAAAAGAAGGGAACCTCATTCATAGATGAGGTTACCTATATGAGGAAAGCCACAAGTGCATAGAAGTAAAAATCAAACCTTGAATTCCTTTGTTGAATACCCTGCTATCCTGTGTTAATAACGGGCCAGCATTCAGGAGCTGCGTGTCTAATGCCCTGGAGCAGTTAAAGTAGAATTGAAGTTTAATAGCTGAAATCTCACGTTCCACTTTAAAAAATTAAGGTTAATTGCCTTTAAACATCTCTGAGTAGGTTAATAAAGTCAGCCTTAATGGTATAACGCTGAAAATTAGAGTCAGCTACCTGTTGAGTTATCAACTGTAGAATGAATAGGAGTCTATTATAACTAGCCAAATGCTGTATTGTCAATAAGTCTCACCAATTAGGCTCCAAGAATCAATCTGTACTTAACCTGAGATACTGGCTGTTCAGTACCAATTCTTTCTGAAGTACATGGAGAAAATAATTAAAAAGCATTTCCTTGGTTTTGTTGCTGGCATTATTTTAGGGTCAAAGAAATGAATACAGCCCACCTTCATTCAAGCATATTTCATGTCAAGACAAACAAGTAAACAAAAGCATCCTTTAAAAAACATGTGCTTACTGGAGAGATGCAGTATTTGGTCCTAAAAAATTATGTTAGCACTTAGGCACCAGCAAGGAAAGCATTGAAAAACGTAAACACTCAGTGCACGGCGCAGAATTGAAAACCCAGAGCCAGGTGCCCAACATAAGGCATGAGAAAGGTTGGACTGAAAGTTAGGTGAACCAAAAATCTGCACGCAGAGCTAACCCCCAGGAAACACTGACTCTCATCTCCCAGAGCTTTCAGCTCTGCGTCAGAGCTGCAGGTGTAGCAGCAGCCTCAACACATGCAGGGAGCCCTCCGCTCACAGCGGGCTTTGCCGGGAGGGAGGAAGGCATCGTGGTCTCTCAACACAGCCCTGGCAGCTGAAGCACAGACGCAGGGAATGGGAGTCCTGGCTTCAAGTCCCCCCTCATCCTGAGTGGTGCAAACTCCTGTATTTCATGCCCCAGGAGGATGCTCAGGCGCCAGGGGACCTCTGCCTGTCTAGGCTCAAGCATCCTGCAACCAGGGCTAGACTCCCTGTGCCACCAAAGAGGACAAGGGGGAACTTAACCCTACCATCCTCTCTAGAGGCATTACAGCTGGAGTTGATTTCCCTGGGATGAATTAAAAAAAGATAATTACACTTTTTAAAGTCCAAAGTTCAGTGTTGCTAATGTTATTTGGGCTACAGTGGGTCCCAGAAGTCCTAGCAAGGACTGCAGTGTTGGAGCCATCAAAAACTTAACAAATGAGAGAGCAGAAACAAGCCCAGGAAAGGAAACAAGCCCCAAATGGTAATCCTGCATCATGAGAAGGCAATATACATGGCTGGAAACAGAAGAATGGCAATATTAACTGTCATTATTCCCTACATACAGAAGTATAAGCTAGGTTTAAGTCTGGCCTGTTGGCCCATTGCTTCTGTACATGCCCTGATATCCAGGAGAGGTTTCTAAACCCTGATTTAAATACATCTGTTGAAAGTGATTCTTGGGGAGTTTATTGGTAGGAACTGAAGCTGTCTGCTGCCGTTGTATAATCACACTTACACTTTATATATTTTTATATATATGTGTGTGTTACAAATTATAATATAAATATTTACTTAAATATATAATATTGATTAATATTTAACTGATTTTTACCTACTTCTGTTTTTCTTACCAGTGAGAGTGTTTTCTGTTGAGCAGTAATGTCCTTTTACATCTGGAAGAACAGGTAAGCTTACAGTCAGGCTGTATTTCTCTGGACTGAACATGCACAAGTCCCACAGGTTTTTCCATTTTTTCATTTTTGTTTTATATGCCTCTATTATGTCATTTTAGTTTGTTTCATGAATGGGTGTGAGTAAATTCTTGTATTACAAAACTACTAAAAACCTGTTGCTAATTAAGGCTAGACCTGCCAGGACTAGGGCAGAACTACCTCCTACTGATTTGTTTGTTTATACAGGGATGTCTAAACCTGGTTATTTAAAACAGTGGGCTCTCAGTTAATATGAAGCCACTGACACAGGTGACCTACACCACTTTATATCACCACGAAGAGCAAACAACCCAAATACATCTTGTTTCTGTATGGCTGTGTCTAGTATAAGAGAAAGATCATAATGCCAACTTAATCTCAAAGCCTAGAGACAACACAATGCACACAACAGAAATTAGCAGGTACTGGTAAAATGTTCCTGAATAACGCTCTAACATTTCCAGTTATGAAGAGATTGATTGAACTTTTCTGAAAATAGTCTTCTGCAGCTGATGTAGTTCAGACAGACAGAACATAAGACATGAAGGGAAAAAAATACCTCCAGAAAAACTGATATTCTTTCATTGAGCCCCACATGAATCCAGTGACAGAAAACAGACCAACCTCATCACCAAGGGATGGAGGACTGGATATCATTATTCAAGTATGTGGTGCCCAAGGTATGGGTGATTAAAAAGACTTGGTAAATTACAAGTTAAAAAAAAGTGGACCCATATGGGTCATTTCTGCTAGATGCCTCTAAAAAAAGTACATAGGAAACACATGAAGTGTGCACATTAAGCAAATCCATGTAAATACACTGTGTTTGTAAGGTTAGCCATTTCTGTGCAAAATGCTGTACTTTGCATATTCATCAAATGAGTTCTCAGACCCTGGGCCTACAAGCTTTTTCTTGAACAATTATGAAGATGCTCCTTGGCATAAATTCTCTGCCAGAACTTACTCCCACATTGCACTGGTACCCCCTCCTCCCAGCCCTCTTCCTTGGCAAATGTCCCCCCCCGCCCCCAAGCAATAACCTTTCACAACAAAGGATTGCACTGATTACCAGAAATCAGACTAGTTAAAAAAAAAAATTTCTGCTTCATAAAGCATGGCTGAATTTAGGTCTTTCAAAACACTTTTTAAAACTCATTTCTCAGATCTATTTAAGTCACACACAGTTAATCAGAAAGTGTGTGCATTGTAGAATTATCTTCCCTGGCTCATGTAAATTGCAAATTCATGATGTTAAAATGAACTATATCAAGCAGATACTATAAACTTTATAATTTAAGGACCAAAAGAAAATAAAATAAAAAGCCAAAAAGATTCGGTGACTGTAATGCTAAATCACCAAATTTGGTTCCAAAGAAATAAATGATAGGATTTTGAAGAACATTTTACTTTAATCTCTGAGCTAATAGACTGATGTTATCACCTTCTAATCCTCTGCAGCAATGTGTATTTTGTCAAACAAAGATTTACAGTGAAATTTAATTTACTCTTTGTAATTTTTTTTTGGTTGTTTCTTTGTTTTTGCTTCTAGCTTTGGAGATGCGCTGGAGGTTCCAGCACAAGCAACAGATGAGCCTTTGCTTTACATCAGGAAAAGACAAAACGATGCCATGACCTATTCAGTGTGCTCTGATTAAATGCAAAAATCAACAAAATCCTGTGCCCTGGTTTTCTTCTGTTTTAGTTTGATTACTCAATGCAACAGCGAAGGACTATTTTGCTTGTCATGCTATAACAGGAGACAAATAGATACTGCAGACTGTGTCCCAGATGGTGTAAATCAATTGAGCTGTGTCATTTTGGCCCTAAACATTTGTCCTAATTCTCACTGGAATGAATCATGAGATTCCTTTGAGCTAAATGTTTTTTAATTTAAATTTATGAGGAACATTTCTAAGCCCCCAGCTCACTGAAATGGGATCACATTGCCATATGACTTCACTATGACTAGGGTCTGGTTCTAGTAAACACCTCACTAGGAAGGGGCATGTGCAGCTATACATGAACATGAAAGTATTTTTCCTAATCAGCTGCCTAGGTGGAAGAGCTCTGTAACATATTAAGCAGTTTGTAGCTGCTTTCAGACATAGCTATAGTTTCCCCTTCCTAACAGCAGGCAGAGAGGAGTCCAAAACTCATAAATCAGATGCTAAAACATCAGGCTTCAAAAACCATCAAGCTAAACTCAAAAAGATCGGTTTTATTTGCTTTCTGGTTTTAAAGTCTTTAGAGTGCATTCATATCATGCTGCAAAGCTTTTTTCAACACTCATGAGGCTTTAATTTAAAAACAGAGAAAGATTTATATTAGTTGCCTCAATTCCAGGAGGTGCTGAGGTTGCGACTTCATAAGGCTGACAGGATCATGAGGAATGGCACCAGCAGTGACAAAACACTGCTCCCACCATCTTACTGGCTCCTCTTTTCAGAGAGCTACCGCATCATCTTAAGGGAAAACCAAACCCAAGAAGAGTATTTTTCCAATAATAACTATTTATGGATTCATTTCAAAAAGGGGACTCTGATGGCACAGGCGTGCTTGAATAGTGGAGGAAGAACTTTGCAATTCATTTTTTCAACTGAGACTTGATCCAAGCATTTGAGAGTCTGGGAGCCCCTACTTTACACACATGTAAATTGATTTACAAAAGACAGGCCGTAATCCCTTGCTAATATGCACAATCTGGCTTGAAGCATCTAGTCACTGCATTCACCTAATGCACCTAAATCAGCTGCTCATCCCCTTCAAATGCTTGTGAAAGGACAAGCTATCTCAGCTGTGAAGCTGGTTTATTCCTTTTAAGGGATAATAAAAGCAGGTAAATGTGAGTATTCCAAGGAAAACTTAGGCAATACACATTTTATGGAGAAGACGGAAACCAAAGATCCCTTCCTGAGTTGCAGGCTGTACTGGGCTTGGCTAGGAGAGAGTTAATTTTCTTCATGGCAGCTTATAGGGTGCTGTGGTTTAGATTTTTGATCCAAACCATACTGATACACACTAGCCTTCTAGCTTTCCCTGATCAGTGTTTGCACAGCATCAAAGCCACCTCTGTCTCTCACTTTGCTCCCTGCAGGAGGTGGGCTATAGGCTGGGGGGAACACAAATGGGCAGGTGACCCACACTAAGCAGGGAGATAGTCCGTACCATATAACATCATGCTCAGCAATGCAAGGGAAAACCAGTCTTCTATCTGACTGAAAAATGCAGGATAAATCTGGGAGGGCGCACGTCCTCCTTTCGGGTGTGCTACTTGGGAATCTCTTCAGGTCTGGGAGTGATGTCAGGGGCATCTTTGAGAAAACAAATACTTTGCTTTTTGTGCTATTAAACAAAACAATGTACAGACAAAGTAAATACAATTAGAACTGTGATGATAAAGTTATTAGTGATACCTGTCTGCTTTGCAGGTCTGAATCTAAAAGGCAATATGTGCAGTAGCTGGTGAAAAAACACTCCTTAATCTTTACCAGTGGCCCCCCCTTAAAAATCAATTTCCTTTTCTTTTTTGAATTAGATTAAAAGGATAATGAATAGTACTGATGTAATTCCTATTCTAAATTTAGTGAATACTTGCTCAGCGTGATAAAGCCACCCAGCCACAAAAAGCTGAAGGGAAGCATTTTAAGATCACACAGCTGATGTCCAGTTGGCATTTCACTTATAGAGTGCCCACAAAACCATAACATAGGTAACAAAATGTCCATTTCCCCAGCAGAGCTGTGATGTTGCTCACACAGGCGCACAAAAAAGTTCCTGTGGGATTTGTTTTTCCCCCAGGACCTTGCTTAGGTCAGCTAATAAGTTGCACACAGTGCCCCTCAGCAGCTAACAGCTGATAAGGAGCGATAAGGAAGGACAGAAAATTGTTGTGAGGAAAAAAAAAAGCCATCTAAAAGACAACAAAAGTGGTCAAGGAACACACTTGTAAAACTTACCCTCCCTCCCCCCTGCCTTAGTTTTCCAAAACCATGGTATGTTTAGTCTCAGCTCTGATACCCTTTTCATTTCTGCACAAAGCATACACTGTCCTCAGTAACACTGTACATCCCCCCCGACGCCGCAGATAGCTTCATTCTCGAGGTCACATGTGCAAGCAGTTAAAAATAAAACTCCAAGATGCTTTTAAATACCTCTGCTTGAATAGGAGGGGATGAATCTGGAGTCAGGGGATTAAAAAAAAAGGAGAGCAAAAAAAAAAAAGAAAATATTGCAAAATTCCCAATCAGAAAAAGAGATGCAACACGAGGACTTTTACTCGATCTGAGATGTTTAATGGTCTATGCTTAGTGCAATTATTTCACTGTACTTAGGCTGGGTTACTTTACGCTGAGATAAAGCTGGAGAGGAACAGAGTTACGGCTATTCAGACCAGTTGCCTGTGTGTGTTAACTCATTTTGCAAAGTGTCTGTCAAACAATTTTGTTGAAGATTTAGGTGCAAGTAGCAGTAACGCACAAGATATATAACAAACACAAATGACATCTGCCTTCAGCAGACTTATGGCAGAGCACCCTCTGACACGAGGACATTGATCCCTTCAGTGGATCTGGGTGGCTGCAAATCAAAGGGCAAACTTTGCATCCAGCACCCATGCAGCAGATCAAGCAGACAGCAAAGCAATGCCGTCTTGGCAGGAAGGATCTCCTCTTTTCTTTAAGCTTGCCCAGAGCTTGAGCACAGCAAAGCAAAGCCGGAGCTCTGGATTCCTCTACAGTATATACACACAGAGAAAAAAGGCTTGCCACCAAGCACAAATTGCAACAACAAACAAGTTCTCTTTAGGCCTATGAGCAGAATCACAGTTACCATGTTCGCACCCAGGCAGAGTTTAACTGCTGGGAATGGGTTACCCACAATAAAGGCCAGCAGTAAGCTTGAAAGCACAGTTAAAATTGCTTCTATTAATGTCAAAGGCATGCTGTGAAAAGTGTTTTGTGTAAGATAAATAACAGAAGTGAACGAAGTTATCCCGTCTTGGTTACAGAGAGCCAGAAAATAGCAATTGCTTTATTTTTACAAATAGCTATACTTTTACTAGTATCGATTATCCTGTAAGACATTACAATACTTTTAGAAGAGCACATCCTCGTTCCTCGCAGCTTACTCACACGGGCCTTTGAGAAATGTACAGCTTGTGATAAATGTGCAACTTCCTTAAAATCTGACCTTGATATCTGCAACCATCTTTATGGTGAGGAGCCATTAAAATTCATTCACTCTGAGCACACTCTCACAGTTGCATCTATTTATATTAAAATCTCCGCATAATTTCCTACCAAAAGGAACATTGTACAAGTACTGGGTATTTTGTTCTTGCACAGAGAGCATTTTACTTTGTGTTCTTTCCCGTGGGCAACTTGTCAAGGCAAATAGGGTTATGGAAAATGTCCACAGTCCAACCAGATAGGGGGCTTTTTAGGTATGGTCTTCAAAACTTTCTTCCCTCTTTTGATTCAGAGCAAGAACAGCCATCCTGCTCACACACAGCCAGTCGCTTCAACTCTTTTCCTGTCCCAAGAATGTGTCAGAAAAGATCTTAATTTGCAGCAGGGAGAGAACAGTGGTTTGTTCATCAGCTGAGGTCGTAGCAGAAAGGTGACAAGTGTTCTTCGTGTGCACTGTTTCTACCTCTAAGACCTCGGGACCTTCTATGTTGCCAGGCCCTCCATACATGGTGCTATTTTTATTGACTGAGACAAATTGTCCAGGGACAAAATTCCTTAAATTCTGGGTTGGATGCCCTAGTGAAGGTAAAAGAGAAAGAGAAAGCTTTTCTGCAAAATATTTTGCTGAACCATCGCTGTTTAGCAAAACACCAAATAACTTACCTCTGTCACTTTAACTTGCTTGATTAATTAATTAGAAAGAGCTAGTGTGCTTTTTACCTTCTTTCTCATCCATATCCTCATAGGCACTATACCTACATTGCTTAATGGGGCACAGCTGAAATATCACAGAATATTAATAAAATAAAAAGATACTGTTACATTCCTTAATTAGCACACACAGCCTAATAAGTAACAGGGTCCCCACCAAATATTTGGATTAATTTGGATATATCCAAAGGCTTGTTTGAAGGTGTAATGAGATATCCAATACTCCTTGATGCCAGAGCAGTTGGAAACCATTTAAGGAATAGCACTTGGAGACTTATCATACTCTTTTTCCCTCTGGATCCGAGTATGAGCTTTGTAAATGTAAATATTCTCTGTGTTGTTTAATACATGCTGTATTTTCCAGAGAGCAGCGTGAATGCCAAACACAGCTAACACAACTGGCAGTCTTTGGAAAAACAGCATCACCTGAAGAAGGGGTCCTGGATGCAAACGGCATGTACTCTGCTGTTCTCAGGGCACCAGCTAGACTTGTGCTGACCTAACTATACTGAAATACAGAAATATGCTTGGCCTAGGCCATATGCTCCCTCTTCTCCCCCACTGTGGTGAGTGGAGCATTTCCTTCTTTTTACACGCTAAAGTGCACATTTAAATTTTAAATACTTACATTTTGAAATAACACTGAAAAATCCCCACCTGTTGTTACACTAGCACCATGCAAAGAAGCAAACCCTCCTGTTCATCGCCCCTGGGCACAACTTCCTCTAATCTGAATGTCTCCGCTGACTATTTCCAGGGGGACAGAAGCTGGCTCCTGGAATTGCTGCTGCCTCTGCAAGAGGATGAACCACACAGCACACTGAGAATGGGAGCACCCAGGAGATTAATGTAAGCAACAGGTTCCTGGGTGCGTAAGAGCGCTCGTAGTCCTCGCACTGTAACGCACTTTGCACATTTTATTCAAGTCCTATAAACATTCCCATTTACTGCCATTGCTCACCACTCATTTCCATGTCACTGGTGCTCTTCTTAGGTGCACAGTTTGCATGCCAAGAACTTTTCTCAGCTCATCTATTAGTGATTGCTGAGGGAAACATTCACAGGGATATGAACTGCAGGTGGATGGACTCTTTCAGTTTCTTCCTGCACTCTCCTGAGAGCATCTCTCCTCCCTCACAGTCTTTCTCTGTTACTGAGATCTCTTCCCCATAGACATCATCAATTTGACAGAAAGGCAACAACAAAAAAAGGAATCCTTATTACTTCTCCTTGTACTAAAACAAATAAATAATTATGTTTTCTTGTTATTTTAGTGGGAATTAGCTTGCAGCTGCAAATGCTGAGTTTATCTGTCTACCTTCCACTAGCCATGGATTTACTTTCACATGTTAAAATAATGTTCCTGAATAAACATAGCAGGGCAGCTAGTGTACCAGTAGCCTTAAAAATACTAACTGTTCTGTTTCCTTTAAGATTGACAGGTCTCTTCCCAGTAACACACAGGGCAAAGCTTGCACTGGTGTCAAGTATGGATCTTTGATGCATTTGAAAGTGAGTATTATTGTTTAAGAAGGATGCCAGCTTGACCACACTGGCAACTGAAACACTAGCTTATGTTCACAATAAAGGTGTGCTTAGTGCTTTCACCTTCAGAGCACTTCCCGAACATGAACCCTCTATGGAGCACTTAAAAATAATAAACATATATGGTCCTCTTAAAAAGGGTGACAGAACAGTGAAATAGAGACAGGAAAAAATTGACCTGCTCATGGCACAGCTGCAGGTTATGAAAGATCTCTAAGAAAGAGCTGAGCAGTTATGTCTGGGAAAACATATCCTTTTCAACATCTAACCTCAGTGGATGAAATCTAGACTTCTGTCTCCTTCCTACACACCCTTCCATCAGCTGCCTTGAATTGACTGTATTACCAGCTCTCTAAATGACTGTGATAGGCATCTTCTTGTGTGAAATTGGATAAAACCTGACTGGAAGAAATAAGGATAGATATAACACTCATCTGAGTGAAGGAAGGTCGTGGATGGCATCCCATGGAGACCTGCATGGGGCCTGCATACCATAGTCAGAAGTGACGTGGAAGAGGAGTAAGGTGACAAACACATATGATGACCTGGGTAGTAAGACAAGAGCTGGTGAGAAGATATGTAAAGCAGAAGTTCAGTCTTCACACAGTGTGTAATTCAATGATGCAACTCCTTGTTACAGGACACTGTGGATGGTAGGCATTCAACAAGAAATGGATAAATGCATGAAAGCCAAATATATGAAGAGGGTCGACTACCAAAATATCATTCTATTCAAGATGTCCCTGAGGCAGGCAGAGCTGGAGAGGTACCCATATCTCTGCTGAGACACACATCAGAGCAGCAAACAGCCTGCACTGCAGCCAGCCTGGGACGTCTTTGCCAAAATGGGGAGACATACCCAGATCAGCACAAGCAACCACCACCTATTCTGGCACTCTTTGAAACAGGTGCTCTCTGTCTAGATTGAAGCACTGAAGTATTCTTCAATATTTATGGCCAATGCAAGTTTTTGTACATTGCAGAAGAAGCGGTTGCTGCTTAGGTTAAAACAATTCAAGGATTAGTCCCCTCCCTTTGCCAGAAGATCAAAGGGTTAAACTGAATCAGGGGTAATGTTTTCAGTGCCACATTCAGACTGCTATTTCATTGCACAGAATTAGTTCTACAAGACATTTCAAAAAATAAATGGGACAAGCACACTTCAGCCTTCTTTAATAATAAAAATGTTAAAAGAATGTTTCAGCTCTCCACAAATTCTTTTGCTAGGTAATTTTGATAATCTTTTTAAAATCAGGGGAAATGAACTGCCACTGCAAAGGAAGCAGTTGGGAGGTGGACTATCAAGCAGAGTCAGGGTTCATAATACTCTAAATGCTTAAAGGGTTTGTGTTACCTTTTTGCTGCACTCTTTTTCTAAAACCTTCCTCCCCCTTCTCTACCGTAAAAAAACCAGTGGTTGACACAGCCTTTAAACAGAGGGTGCAGTTCTGATCCCTTTAATCTCAAAAAGGGTATATGAGTATTGGGAAGGGTATAGAAGAGGGCAATAGAAGACATGATATGGCTTCCATAAGAGGAAAAAACCAATTTGGCTGGGACTTTTCAGCATGGAAGTCTTAAAGTGTTGCTAGAGGTCTACAAAACATCCCAGAGAGGGTGGACAAGAACTGATGCTTTATCAGCTTGTCCATTACAAAAACTTAGGAGGTGAGGCCAGAGGCAGTGGGATTCAAAGCCAACAAGAGGACCTGGTTCTTCAGGCAGTGTACACGGACTGCCAGAACTCCTTCATGCGGCTTGCCTGCATGCAAGAAGCTGATGTGGGCTCACAGGTAGAATGTACAAGTAATCTGAGGAGAGATAAATTAGGGTTACTAAACAAACAACAAGAATTTCAGGCAATCCCCTGGTCTGGAATTAGTTGGAGGCAGGAGGAGTATTGTGGTAATACATCTTAAATGCTTGCCTGTTCTTACTCTACCTTTAGCAGCTCTTAAGAATCCCTCTTGTACACAGGATACTTGATCAGCCTTACCATAGCCATGGCTTATATTGCAGGGAGAGAGCAGGCAAAGGAGGGGCGTCCTTCCTACAGAGGAAAAACTGATTGTAACCTGCCTCTGCAGGGCTATACTCCTGCCTGGAGGCCTGGGCGCAAGGCAGAGGATTGTGGAAAGAGGATCTAGCATGCCCTTGGCTGGTGCTGATGGGCCAAATTTGAGGAGCTGACCACTCGCAGAAGATCTTTGCTGGGCTATACATGTCTGTGAAGCTTTGGGGCAAGATCGCATTATGAACAAGCTGAGGGGTTTCACTTTCTTACCATATCTGAACAGCTGTGGGTTTGCTTAAAGGTTGGTTGTAGCAAGCATCCAATCAATACTCTACCTATGGCTCTCAAGTCAAAACAAAGATGTCTTCCTACATAAGGCATTTCTAACCTACAAAGAAATATTCAGTACTACTGACTCCACCTTTCTGTGTCCATATTGATTCTGAAGTGCAATATTTTTTAAAAGCAGACAAAGGGTTTGGAGGCTATTACCGTATGCCTGTTTCCTTCATGACAATATCTAGGCTTATGTTTTGTCTGATTAATTCCAGCTGGGAATTATGACATATTGCAGAGGAAATCACAGGCTTTAGACTATAAGGATGATCAAGCAGAACTCAGGATAAGTTAGGAACAGACTATGATTTTTTTTACCGTGGAAAGAGTATGTTACAGCAGCAAACGTGGAGAGATGCAGTAGACACACTATGGAGTCCCTGAACAAGCAGGACTCCCAGAGGGCTTTTAACCAGATGAAGAATTTGAAGGTTGAAGGTTTACACAATTGTGTTAAACTAAGGGAAAGAAGGCTACAGTAGCACCACCAGCAAAACACACCACCAGTAAATAAATACCACTAAGTCACTAAATGCTGATCATTGGGCAGAGACTCAAAACCAGCTTTGTCCTAAAAGGTGCCTAAGTCCTTAAGGCATTATTTTTTATCTGTTTTTAATAGCAAGGGCTTTATATGATTTCTCTAAGTCTGAATAAAGTTATTTCTTTTTAGAGAACTATCCCCCAGCCCTTAGACAAACCTGTGCTTGCCAGGAAGAAGTGGGGAAAGGTTTTCCTCTGCTGGCCCTTAATTCAGGAACACAGTGAGTCCTGTTAACTCCAGTATGGCAAGATGAGTGCATTTAAGCAAATACTCAGATTTCTTTTCTGGCATAAAGGTAGTGTTTTGATTTAAGACAACAGAGAACAATACAGAGTTGGCCACCATCTGAGTAAAACCTGCATGAATATGAGCGAGGTAAACTTTCCTGAGCTCACTTCATATATCAGAAAAAGGAATCTAGACACCCCTGCTCTCACTGGAGGTGTGAAATTAAATGTCTTTTTTCTCAGAGAGAAACAGAGGACAAAAAAAATGAAACACAGAACAGAACTCTGCTTGAAAACAGAGTGAAAATAAATCAGCAGTGAATGGATTAGCTTCAGATCAGACTGCCCGGAGCAGCCTGATCTGGAACAGCAAAGCACTCAGGGCTTGTGTTTTTTAAATTAGTTTTAATAAATAGAATCAATAGCTCAAATTATGAAGAAGGACAAAAGCACAGATCAAATCGATCAAGGCTGTAGCTTATCGTTATAAGCCAAGGGGTGTCTTCTCTTGTCTGAACGAGATAAGGTGGCACAAGAATCCACTTGCAGCTTTTCAGTATCTCTCCCAGAACAGCTGGACAGAGTTGGATACAGAGCCTGAAAATGCTCCTGGTTATCCAAACACAAACACAGCCTCCTTTTCTTTTTCCTTTCCGCAGAAGAAAAAATAAAAAAAAAAAAAAAAAAATCAGGAAATAAATCCTTTTTCCTGAAGATAAATGCAGGAATTTGCAGGGAAGACAGAACTAAATAGCCAAACAAGCACAAAGTATCCTGCATTATATATGGGATTTAATGCTCAGGTGAAGAGTTTCTTGGTCAAATCACTGGAAAAGTATCTTTCCACATACGAGGTTAGAAAGGGGTGTTGGAGAGCGTTCAGGAGTTCTCTCTCCCTCAAACAGTCAGCCAAGGATTATCCACTGGAGGGGAGCGAGGGTCAAGTTTTTGGCACCGAGAGGGAGCATTTGCATGCAGGCACCTTGTTTTCCTCTTTGTGTATGTTTGTTTTGTTTTGTTTTATTTTTCCCAGAGGGACTTTGCTCCAGGGAGGCTGCAGTGTCTCACTCCAGGGCCAGGTCACCGAGGAGCCAAGCAAGAGGTTGCCAGCAGCGGGCTCCCCGCTCTGCACGAGGTGCCTTCGTCTGGGCACATAGCTCTGCACGGGTGCTGCTCACAGCAAGAGCTGGTCTCCAGATCCTGTGGTGGCAATGTAAGGGTACAGCACACCGACACTCCTGCTACACGACACACCGCCTACAGGGGTAGGGAAAAATGGAGAATCGCGGCTGCCTCCTTACTCAGGGTAATAGGGGGATGACCCTACTTCAGATAAGCTTCTTTTGATTAATAGTGGCCTCCTTCTCCTGCATATTGCAGCGCCAAACAGCTTCCCAAGCCTCAGCGGGACCGCAGGTCACCAGCCCTGGGTCTGCATGTGGAGGGCTTCTATTGTTCATCACCGTGACATCATCATGAGCTCCCCTCTCATCGCAGGGGTTTTATCCCAAGCACTCCAAGCCTCAGCTCTGGAGCACAAGTGCTGCACAGGAAACTAAAGCACTTTAAAAAACCTTCCCCCCTTCCCCCCCC
>VYZV01038702.1:156249-182470 GCA_013401275.1 Pandion haliaetus | reverse complement strand
TTGAAATTAGTCCAAGTACAAACTACCAGCCCTGAATTTATTTCATCAAATACAGTATAGCCAGAGAGTTTTTTGGCACACCACATGACACCCTAGAGGTGGGAGAACAATGCACAGTGCTGATAACCTGTGCTAAATCCCATTCATCCTCAGGTTGAAAAGCTGCCATCAGTTACATGGGCTTTGTGCCCACATATAGCACATAAGAGTCTTTTTTGTTGTTGTGGTTGAATTAAAGATAAACAGCAAAAGGGGAATAATAATCTTATAATAATAGAATACATGACAGATGTACTACTGAAAGGCATTCACATGCTCTAGTGATGAGCATGGTTCAAAGCCTATCTAGAATAGCCTTCCATCTTGCTAATAAATATTCAGAGACTTTTTAATCCTCAAGGACATAATATCGAACATCTGACAGAAAATTCAGTGTAGATCCATAAGCGGTTTTTATTACATTTCAATCAGAAGTAGATTTCGTAATGTTTTATAGCAAGCAGTGCCTTTGCCAGAAGACACAGAACTTTCTTGGCCAAAGTAGTCAGTGGTTAACTGCAAGTACGACAAAATAAACAAAATACCAATTATGATTCAAGCGTAATGTAAGTTATTTTCTATTCGGAGAGGAAGAATTGATTTTCCCAGCAGTGTCACTTACACTGTAATGATTATTGCACGTAAGACAACTTAAGAAAATGATGGAAAAACAAATTAGATGGGCTGCAGATCATTGGCTTATCTTTACTGCTCACCTTGAAGAGAGACTTAGGGAAACATAATATACAGTACCGGATGTCAGGGTGCTTGAAACCTCTGCTCTCCTTCCACCTCCCTGATATTTCATATTAAAATTTCAAAACAGAAACAAACATTTCCAGCAGGGATAAAGCATGAAGCAGCATATCTTGCCAGTTTAATGACATTTGCTTAATTAAAACCAATGATAACTTGCTGTGACAGAAGATAATTAAAGGGGTATAAATTGTATAAGAACTTGGTTTTGTCTAATACTCTAATTTTATATATACAACTATTCATGAGTCTCATGAGAAAAATGTTGCACAGCAATTTGGCTTTTGTTAGCTGACACTTCAGTACTGAGGACTAAGTGCTAAAGCCCCCAGTGAAAGACCGGGCCCAATATTATGGCACTATCTAATGGAAATCAATAGGAATTCTTCCACTGATTTTTCAACATGTATTGGATAGACCTTTCATTGCATGCATAAGCCTGAATAATGGGAACAGAGGTTAACCAATTAGCGATGCAATGATAATCTCTTTATGCGGAGATGGTATCGTCCCAATCAGAGTTTGTAACAAAAAAATGAATTGGCCTCACATTCTTCTCCAGCGACATCCACAATCAGCCAATGTACTGTACATTAAGTTCTGCACGTCTTATCTAGCTGATAGAATTCGCCATAAGAGGCTTGGTTAACCTTGTTTGGTTTTCCTTTAGGGCCAGCAAAAATGGCAGTCAGCATAACCACAGAACCTGAAATGCCACTGCAAAGTTTCACACATACCTTCCAGAATTGTTAAGCTTTCCCTCAGATTTATTTCAAAGGTCTGCATCGTTACTTTACATTACTCTAATTGCAGCTTCCTTGCAGGATCTCCTATTTTTTTTCTCTGTTTTACATAGTAAAAGGTCTCTTAAGTTTTAAAGATGAGTTGGCCTTGCAAAAAATGAGAGAATGCATGAATTTTGTAGTTCATTACTTTGTCGAGAAATTACGCCACTAATTTATACCCCTTGATCTGTTGGGTTAGATGAAGTGCTTGTTATTTCAGCCCTTTTGATTATTTCATCTCACTAGCCAACCACTTTTTTTTTTTTCTTTAATGTAACTTCCATATCTATTCTTGCAAACAGATTGTTCAAAGAGTAGGCATGGTAGTGGTCATTCTCACTTTCTCAGATTAAGGCATGCTTTTGGTAATGAGAAAATGAATGCTTGCTCTGAGTTTGACAGTTGTAAAGTATGTTTATTTCCTAGGTCTTTGTTTATAAGACTGCAGTGTTTAAAAGATTATTTTATGCTGCTTTTGACAAAAGTTGCAGTTTGTATAAGTGCTACTGTTATTATTGTTCACTAAAACAATATTTAGGGCCCCTATATTGAGTTACAGAAGAGCAAATAACGTGCAATGGAAGTATAGAAAGCTACAACCAACATATTGTCTGCCTTTGTGTATGCTTTTTGATTTTCCTGCCTCCTTCACTCAAGGGTAATCCTCTGAAACACACAGATGTTGCAGCTGATTATCCCTTTATCTGGCAGTGAGTATTGCATTTTCAGCATGGAGATAGCAGAAAATGGTTAGTGATCGGTATGACAACTTTTTTTTTCCAGAAAGTGTTTTTCCACCATCACCTCTTCAATAAGATCAGCAAGAGGGAAGAACATTCAGATGACCATGCAAGCTAAGCATAACTTGGAAGCATGCTATTCGGCCAGCTAGCAGAGGAAGCATGGTCATTGGGTTCTGTTACAGCTACTAAAATACAGATACTGATGTTGGAAAAGGACTTTCCAACTGCAGGAACTCAATGCCATGGAAACTCCTACGCTCATGCTCTACTTGATGGTGAGGGTGAAATTTAGACCTCCATATAGTCTAGGTGCACCTTTTTCCTTCTTTGGAGCATTTTAAGAAAAGCAGTTGACATGATATTGAAGATTAAGGCTTCTGGGACTTGCGGGATTCTAGGATCGAGAGGCAGCCTGAATCAGATGACTTCAGACTAACAAAACCCTGAGTATTTCTATGCAACATAGGCTGAAGCCCAAAGCTTTTATCCATAAAAGTAGCATACTAGCATAAGGTGTTTTACAGAAACGTATACCCTCTTATACGACGAACATTGTAAAGATGTACTCTAGCTAGCAAGACAGGCACTGCTAATAAAAATAGCAGCCTGCCATCCCTTCAAAGCAGAGGTTAACAGGCTTTCTGTGGAATGCAGAAAATCTTCAAGGAGACACAAGCAGGAACTCCTGAAGCACCCCCCCTGCCTCATTCCCTATTTTAGCTGATAACCACCACTACGTGCGCGCAGCCTGGAGGATACTAAACAGATGAATCTACACCTAGAACCAAGGCCACCACTTGGCAGCCTGACGTGGAGGGGGGAAAAAAAAAAAAAAAAAAAATCTTTCAAAGCCTTGAACAAAGAGCCAGTCTCCCTGTTTCCTAGCGCTGCTGGAGAGTTTCTTCCAGACAGCATTTGCACCTCTGACAGACAAACAAAATGGCAAAGGGTCCGCAGCCTTGAAGCTACAAGGCTGGCCCCACCAGAGCAGGGTATCGGCACATCCAAGGGCAAGCACTCCATGACAGGCACTTTGTGGAGACTCACACCTCCATGTCCAGCCCATGCAATGCTCCTGTAAAGCCCTGGATGAACGTGCTCCAACTTCTAGGGTAAAGTGCTCAAAAAATAACCCAATTTCTGGGGTGTAGGCTCATGCAGTACCCTCAGCCACACTGATACAACATGGCAATAATATGTACAGAAATGAAGGAAGCCAAAGTAATATTGTTTGCTACATGAATACTGTACATAGATTAAAAAAATCCTGTAGATGCCTCATTCATGTATTTGTGAAGGGCTCTAGCTAAGGAGACATATACAGATAGTAGTTAAACACATAAAGGGGTGAAAACCTGCCAATTAGTGCTCCATAGGCAGCCCTCCTGACCATGACAGAGCCAACAGTTAGCCATAATTGAAATGCCGACAAAAACCTCCACCTAAGCTCTCTTTAAATTACTGACTGTAACACTACTGTGAAATGCTGCTCTTCTAATACAGTGACAGAAACTGATACAAGAAAAGTACAGAAATGAAGAAAGTGGAAAAGGTGATGGTGCAGAGGTACCATGTCAGTAAAAATATATTTGAGGGAAAAACCCTGAAACTGTATACACATCACTTGAACATTAAAAAATAGTAGAGCTAGGACTTTGTACTGCCTTATATAAGAGACTCAAAGCAGCAGGCCTGCATTTCGTGCCGCTGAGCATAAACCCTTCCTGTGATGAGAAATAGTTATTAGANAGGAAATATATTGCCATAGGAGTACAGTCTGGTGAATAAGGTCCTGAAGGGACTATAGTCCCAGCTAAATCACTGATTTGTTACCCTGTACTCTTGGGAAATTGCTTGTCCTTTACAAGCCATAGCTTTGCTGTTTCTGTAATGGATAAAATTATGTTTACATACTTAGCAAGAATGTTATGAAATTTGTTAATATTTATAGAAAACTTTGTAAGCCCTAAGAAAAATCTTATCATTTCCATATGGCCCATTAAAACAATTAAAATCTCCCCTAATAATTTAAAATAAATTTAAACAGTTGGTTTCCTATTTCACTTGTGCTTTCAAGACCCGTTTTATTTTTCCCTAGAGCGGTTTCCTGTCTACCGCAATAGCACAAAGTCCTGAATCTGCAAATATGTACAGATGGGTAGTTTCACACCTGCGATTCATCGCACGGGAAGGCAGCGGAGCTGCTTGGGCAAGCAATTAGGATGTGTACGAATGCCTGCAGAATCAAACCCCAGATTTTCTTGTAGGGTATTCCCTCACAGAGACCACTAACGCCGATTTCAAAGGACTGAAGAATGAGGCCTGGGCTTCATCTGCCA
Source organism: Pandion haliaetus (assembly GCA_013401275.1). Taxonomy (NCBI): domain Eukaryota; kingdom Metazoa; phylum Chordata; class Aves; order Accipitriformes; family Pandionidae; genus Pandion; species Pandion haliaetus. Next base: position 177,808 of record VYZV01038702.1, on the reverse strand, counting down.
TGGCAACAATATACTGCAGATAGGAAATTACAGCTCCTGGGATTCGGATACAGTGAGTATTTCCCCAAACCAGTAATTCCACCTAGAGAGAGTTGTTGTTCTGCTGTGGCATTTCTTGTTTTGCTGTCATTTTCCAACACAGTCTGTACTTCTTTTATGACTCTCCACTTGGCAAAAAAAAGAAAAGCAAAAATTTCCATAGCAGCAGCTCTGTTGGCCAAAGAAAACTTCAGGGACAAGGCAGGGTTTTTAGCATCAACCTGCTGTCTTCTCATAGCAGGGGGGTTTATAGCCCCTCTTCTTATACCTTGCTTGTTCAGAAATTTCTGTATGTCTATAAATATTCCTGCTGGGAGACTGGACTCTGAGGAAAATCTCTTCAGATTTGATCACTTCCCAGTAGTTAACAAGAAGGAAAAAATGGATTTGGCTGATCCATGCTCCTTTTCTGCAGCTGTGGACAGACTGGAGATGCCAGAGAAAGCAGCACGGGCAGTGCTTCCACTGCTGGAGACAGGTTTGCTTTCTTACCTCGGTGCATATCTGTGGCTCTCACAGACATGAGTGCTTCCCATTGAATAGGACGCCCTTCAACAACGGCTCCTTCCTCAAAAATGCTTATTGGACTACTAAAGGCAATAGCCTGATATACGTATATCATGTGATGGTACAAATGAAAAAAGAAGTCAAAGCTAACCCTGATGTTAGCACTGAAACCTAAACCTCTCAAAGCCAAGGGTGGTCAAGATGTGTTACACCAGGGATCATTCCTAAGCATGAGGCATAGCACAGAATATGAAACCATTAAAAAGCTTTCAGAAGGTGTGTAAAGAAAACCGTTATAAACCTTAGCCCGCCCATGTGACAACCCTTTTCAATGAAGACAACCAACTCCAAATAACTACGTATCACTACTTTCCATCCCACGGTCCTGGTGTTGGGAAAAAGGGACAGGCAGACAGTCCCTCCTTCCATTGCTACTCTCTCCCACCTGAACCTTGGCCATTTTACCAGTTACAGCTACATACACACTGCTACTCTTTTCTCATCTTCTTTGCCCGGAGTCAAACTGATGGAGGAAGAGGTTAAACACAGAGACACCCCGTGCAGACGCATGCTGTTCTCTTCACTTCTTTGGGTAGGGTCTGGTTTTGGGGTAAGGGTGAGGGGAAGTTGCTTTAGGAGTATCCCACTGCATCCCACAGTTTTATGTTCAGAACACAAATACAGGACACCAGCAACTCTCCTGAGAAAACAAGCACCACTTTCTTTCCCAGTCTTCACACAGTCAGTCTGGCTCCTAACTGCACACTACTATTTCAAATTAAACAAAAATCTACTGACCATCATTTGAAAGCATATTCCCTCCTTGCTCCACTCTCAAACAAAAGATGAATCAAACATTGAAAACTTGAATGTTTTCCCCACTGCATGTTTATGCATGTAGAGTTTTTTGAAAACCACTGAAGATTCACAGATTTCTTACAAACAAATATTTACAAATTAATTCCAATTAACTGACTCTATTTGGACAAGGATTCATATCAGAAAGTGCATCCTCATGTGTGCTATGGGGAAACTCTGTGTCAGTGGGACCATTACCAGAGCAATGCTCCGTAGGTGTTCACAAAACAGGATTTCTAGGCAAATACGCTAAAATGCTGACTAGTAATTGCATTCTTGAGTAGATAAGAGAGAAGACAGAGGTGAAAGCTTCAGCCCGCAGCTCACCCAGAGGGTATGTGTTTAAAACTGAGGCTGCTCGGTCTATAGCAAGTTCCGAGTATGTTACAGTCAAGAATATAGCATTACTTAGCTAGTTCAGGCGAAGACAGAGGCTCAGAAAGCTCAATATACTTATGAAAAACAAAGACTGCTTCATCTGAGTTGGGTTGAAGGCTGTTTTCATTTCACTCAGAAACATAGCTCCCTCTGCATATAATACCAGTCTGTAAATTCTCCTCTAGCTAACCAGGAGCAAATGCATCTGAGTGGCTTGATAAGGTAATGGGAGATAAGAAGCATCCAAATCTTCTAGGCTGAGCTCCTGAAACACCTAAGGATATTTGGAGGAAAACATTAAGCAAAAGCAAAACAAATCACAAGCTTTCCTGACCCTAGATCCCCCAAATTGAGGAAGTAAAGTAAATTTCTGCTTTTACCTGAGTAAAGGCAGAAATTGGGCTCCTTATTACAGTGTATGCAAGACAATTAGAAGAAATCATTTTCTATACTCTTATATGAAATCCAGGCTTGACTCTGACCTATAATTTGAAATAAGCTTCATTTTAATGACTTAAATTTCACTGCTAATAAGAGCAGTCCAATCAAACTACAGGCAAAGAGTGTGAAATAATTTACAGGTTTTGCCTGAAAAGGTCAAGGTCTTAAACAAAGAAAAGTGACTTTTCCTACCAAAGTGTTTGCCCCTTGCTGTGTAAAACTAATAGACTGCTATGAAAAATAATACCTGTCTTTTGCGCTCAAAGTATCTTGTTTACCACACACACACAGAGTAATTACCAATCAGCTGCTGCCAAAATGAACAACACATGGCTGACAGAGGTCCCCATCGCCAGACAGTGAAAATGAACTTCGTTCTTTCCACTGAAGTTAATGAAGCTATGACAATTTAAATTAGCTGTGAACCTACCCCAATTATCTTTTAGCTTGCCTGCACAAGGACACTCAGGAAAGTTACGCAGAACTAACTAAAATGCCATCAAGTTAGAAGAGAGTGAGGCATGTTGAACTTTGTGTAGATTTCTTTTGCTCCTCAGTTAGGTGTCTAACAGGTTTGTTTATTTTTCTTTCGTAGATAATTCAGTTTGGCTTTGCAGGACCCGCTCCTGCATACAAACTGCCGGCAGTTAGAGCAGCTATCCCCTTTGGGATGTATATTCACTTGGCACCTCTCTTCTGTGCAAGTGTTCCCTCTGTTCTTGTGGCATTCCTCACCCACTCTTTTCTTTCACCCTTGTTAAGCTCTCCACATACCCAGTATTTTCAGTGACATGCCAGCCCGATGAGACCCCCTTGGCATCTGCAAAGGAAACCCTTGAGCTGCACAACAGACTTTCTCCTGCTTGCTTATCAGGCGACACATTTGGTGTGCGATACTCTTCCAGAGGAATTGAATTTCAACCTTTTAAAGACACTTCCCACTGGAGATCTCTTCTCTGTTACACCTCAGAAATGCTGCTGGGAAGATCAAGTATTTGAGAAGCTGTTTTTAATTTTTTTTATTATTATTATTTTTTATTCAAGAGGCATGGCCTGGGTTTTGAGGGAGATAATAAGCTTTATTCTTCAGGACTGCAAATACTGATATGACTTTGCTAAGGGCCAGATCCAGAGAACGATTAACTCAAATTCCCAAGCTGTCATTTATAAACCTGAGTGAGGAGCTGAAAGCATATTGCATGGACAAGTGCAGATACAGAGATAACAGATGAGTTGTCCTGGCATGGCGGTTCTTAAAAATACAGCAGCTTGTACCTTGCTGGGTCAGAGCATGAGAGCACGCACACATACACACCTCTCTGCATCCCCCTCTGTGTAAGTACCTTGAGCTCCCTATGTAAGGGATGGGAGGGCAACTCAGCGAAGCTGAAGCAGAAACACATAAGCACTTTAATGTCTTTCAAACTCATAAAAGCACCCTTCAAAACTTTTTCCTAGAGCTCTGACTACGCTCTGCTTTCCCAGCTAACGACAGTCACCCTTGAGTATCAATAGGGTTCCCCATGCTAAAGCGCCTTGGCCTCCATGTGTGGGATGAGAGATGAAGTTAATACATTTTAATATTAGAAAAGAGAAGACAACAAAGTCTAAAATACAGAATTTTAATTCTGTGCAGTGAAAACTGATGAGTTGTGAGAAGCTGTACTAAGAGGAGTAAATGAAGCTAGGAAATCATCCATACTGTTGAAGAGTTTACCGTGGCATACCATTCAGAGCAAAGGAAATTAACTGCTGCATGACACCAGTGAATTCATGATTCCTCAAATCTGTTTTGTGATTTGAGTTCTTGTTGGAGAAGTAAAAGATGGACCTCCATCCTACTTTTTAACATCCCCTAGGCTTACCAACTTCTCCATTTTAAGCACATTTTAGTTTAAAACTACTTATTTCTGATATTACTAGGGCTTTTGTCTCTTGCTGTGCCTTTATGCTAAACCTTGGTATTTACCAGCTCGCATCTCATGAATAACATTACTGTCAAACTCTCCTAGGTTATGATTATATGAAACAAGATTTGAATGGGGAGACACCCAAGACAAAGACACCATATTCAAGACAAGAAAATGTAACACCTACAAATGACTAGTTTAATCTTCTGAACACCTTAGAAAAACATTGATGATAATCTCATTCAATAGGCAAGTTTTGATTCTTCGTAGGAACTGAAGCAGAATATACCTAAAATGTCTAACAGGGAGCCTTTATTTCAGGACATGATGCTGACCAGCCCCAGGAATCCAATTTGCCTAGTATCAGATGTGTGGGGGATGTGACACGGGCCCTCTGTTTCTGTGTGTGAGAGAGACAGAGGCTGCCAGAAAAGCCACAAGTTGTACGTGGGGACAGTCTCTCTGTGGCTGACCCCAGTGATGGGCATCAGCTGGCATAGACCTTGGTACCTTCTCAATGCTGCATGCAAACAAAATCAAGTCTTGGCTTTCACTGTGTTTCCCTGTAAAAAGCTCAGTGATTGAAGAAGTCATATACTTGTCATTAAATTTTAAATGAATGCACTTTCCTTTCAAAGATACATTAGATACATATGCACACATCTATACATCTTCAGACTCGATCATATGTCTCTCATAGATGCACAAGCTGCAGTCACACGAAAGTCGTGTATGTATTTATTGCCATAGTAGCACGAGTAAGCCAGCAGAGTACCGCACTGCAAACCAGCTCCTATTGTGTGCAGCACACCTCCTTTTGTTGAAAAGCTCTGGAAGCTTTGGAAACTGGATGTTTCTATAGAGATATATACTTGGTAATTTACAGTAGCTGAGGACCTGCCCTGCAGAGTTTATTATCCTTTAGTGTCACTTTCTTCCTGTTCTTTTTTCTCTCTTGTGCTCTGCCTATTTCTTTTTATCTTCCCAATGAAAATGTCAAATACAGAATCCAGCATAAGTGTTGGACCACTCCACCAATATACAGCCAATGATAGTACAGCAACCTCTATAGCTTTCTGCTTCAAAGTATGAACCGATCATAAATTCAGCAAGAGAAGAATGTAGCACTAACTGCAGACTTTTTTCTACTCTAACAGAAGCAAAGCTGGTTTAAATTTAAGAAAAGAAAAGAATAAGCTTTAGCTAGCATGTTATATGTTCTCAATATGTTCTGCTGTGCAAATATTCTAATCCCCTTCTGATAACATGTGGGTTTATTGATTAACGATAGGATTAACCGCCATAACACAGGGACTTGAAAGCTTCATGGGTCTTCATTTTGTTAGCTTACTTTATCCCCTCCACACCCTGTCTTTCTTAGATTAAGGTCAGTCCACCAGTATAAACACCTGAGCAAGAACTGTAACTGTTTGCAGGTTTCGATGTAATTTCAACTTTAAGTGTGAAAGCATAAAAAAAAAAAAGAACCTAATTGCAGCTGTCAATAGCAGCATTGCAGCTACTGTTCACATCATTTGTAGCTTCTGTTGGCAGGGAAGCACATCCGACTCAGTACGTAACACACTTTCAAGGCAGCCACTGTTTTAGTGGTCAGACATCTACTCAGCCTTGACTTGATAGTCTAAAATAAATATCCTTGAGCAACTTGTACAAAAACACCTATGCAGAGAGCAAGTAAAAAGCCCCACTGTTTATAGCTTGCAGATGCTTGGGAGAAAACACTCTATATAACATGCCACTAAAATGCACTGACAATGGCTAAACTGGCTAGTGAAGCCAGTGAATCATTTTTAAAATACAAAACAACACATGATGAAGCTCTAGGCCTTCTTTATTTTACCTGCAGTTTCTTCTTGAATAGCACTTTGACAGATGGGTGCCAAATGATGGACCATTTCTGTCGTCAATTATTTCAGTCATCTCAGTTGCTCCTTTCTAAAACTGGCACCACTCTCCCACTGAAGCCTCTGGCATGCTAACATGTTAAACAATTCCTTTTAATTAGCTGAGTCACATATCTAAGTTTGCAAGCATTCTTTGAGGAGCATCCATTCTCAAGAGATGTTTCGTATGTTGTCTCCATGGCGTAAAAATGGTCAGGCAGAAGGAACCAACTGGTCAACACCTACATGCTGCTGTTGGCTGCTGCTGTTGGCTGCTGCACTTGTATGCCAGCTAAGGAGGGCTAAACATCAAGGGATTGAAGTTTAGGAGCAGAAGAAAATTAGGAAAGTAACCGAGTTGGAGGCAGTTTGTCTTTATAACAAATACAACATGACCAAATTTGATTTCCTGATACCTTTTTATCACAGTATTAGTTTCAGGATGCAGGTAAAATGTTGATGTTAACATTTCTCTCGCATAACTGCAGGATTGCAAGCAGAATTGGACCAAGCAGCCTTTTTCACCTCCCTTCTTAAGCTGCCTTGTACTGTTGCTTTACTTTGTCAAATCAGAGATATAGTCTACTGCCCAAATGGTTGCACCAAGCTGCTGGGCTAGAGCTCTCTATTCCCCTGGGATACCCTAAGAGTGATTTCAAACACTGCTGAGATGACAAACCCAAAAGCAAGGAAGGGTGCTGTTAGAGAATGAGCAAGCTTTTCCTGGCATTTTAGGTTGTATTCCCCATTGATATTCATGTGTTTCTGCTTAAAGTAGTTTGCTAAATATCTTAAGAAGGATCTCTTCTATTCTGAGAACAAGTTATTTTTGTTTGCATTACTTTCTCAAAGCAAGACTTCTAATGACTAAATGAAATCTTAGTGAATACTAAGGATGGATTACAAGGCTTGACACTGAATTTTAAAACTGCTTTAAATATTCAAGGAGTAAACTGCCTTAGGTGCCTACTGAGTTGCTCCCCAATCACTCACTCTGTGAGGCAATTAATAGTTAATACTTTGACACAGATGAACCTACATTTCCCATCTGAACTTTTGGCCTCTTGTTTCTCATGGGTTACCTCCAGAGTTGTAATTCAGAGCCATCTACATTTCTCAAAGGCATTTCAGTATCTATAAAAAAAAATGCCAAAAATTCTTCTATCCAACTCCTCTTCCATGCAAAGATTACAAAGCAAAACAGCTAATAACCACAGTCTCCCCTGCAAGCACTCGGAGCATGCCAGCTGCAGAGTTCTTGCAAATCTGCAAGAAGCAACATACAAACCAAGCTGTAACTACCCTCTCATGAGATTTTGGCCTCTAAGAGAAAAAGTAGATGTGGCAGCAAGAAAAGTAATGAAAACCCTTGTTTTCTGATCCCTGCTCTGTTTCTGCATGGTAAGTACAAACCAAAATCCCTCACTGTAAGAGGCTGCCAGCCCTCCCCTTTGCAACACCCTTGCTAAAGCAGACACTAATCCAACCAGGAGCAAACCCCTGGCTCTCGTACCATGCTGCAGAGCTCACGTTCACTATGGAGTGTGAGCTCTCACTGTTGGAAAACCAGCCACAAAGAAACCCATCATGGCAGCATGTGTCAGTGGCCAACCCTCAAAAAAAAAAAACCACCAACAAAAAAACCAGACCTGGCAAAGAGCAGAGATAATGGTTGTCGAGAGCAGTATTTTTACCTTTATAATGAGTTTTCTTACCAAGTAACAGAGCTGGCTGCCACATGCTAATGTCCTGACTTAAGAAACAGCTGTAGTAGAACAGAAACACACAGCAACAGGAGAAGTGCTTGAGGTTTATCAGGCTCCGGCTCCTGTTCTCTCTCCAAAGCTTTCACTGGCATGCTATTCAACACAGGACAAGGGGTAATAGTTTTAAACTGAGAGAGGGTAGATTTAGATTAGATATTAGGAAGAAATTCTTTACTGTGAGGGTGGATCAGATTGCCCAGAGAGGTTGTGGATGCCCCATCCCTGGAAGTGTTCAAGGACAGGTTGGATGGGGCTTTGAGCAACCTGGTCTAGTGGAAGGTGTCCCTGCCCGTGGCAGGGGGCTTGGAACTAGATCATCTTTAAGGTCCCTTGCAACCCAAACCATTCTATAATTCTATGATCTAAAAAGCACTAGGAAAGGACTCTAGGATCACTTAGGAAAGCTATCAAGACCACATAGGAGAAGGTGAGGAGCTCTAAGTGTACTGAAGAAACTCCACTCCTTTACATCAAAGGAAAATAGACTGCATCCAGCAGTCCCAGTATGAGCTCTTAAGTGAAAAAAGTACCTTGCAGGAGCTGTACTTAGCAAGAAGTCTCTGCTTGCATCCTATACAGGGTCCTTAGACACCATAGCCATCTACACTCAGGTTGCTACACTGAATTTAAAACCCTTTTGACTCATTGAGGCTTTTTGAAGAAACATAAAGCAAGCTTTTTCTGTTACCAAAAGTGCATTTGCAACAGCACCTCAAGCATCAAATTCTATTTTAGTCACCTGAATCACCCCACAGAGCACTCAGTGGAGAGGTGCATAGGAAGGCACCTTTCTAGAGTCCCCCTTTGACCTTGAAGGAAAAATCTAAGGTTTATCTGTAACTTAATGCTCTTCAGCTAATATATCTGGCTTTAGTAACAGTAACATTTGGTATATTCAAAGCAACTCTACATAGTTTTCATGGACAAATTTTTAAGCCGTGCTGAAATTAGCCCCAGGGCTACACAATTGAATAGGACCAGAATTACCTCCCGAGGAATCAAAAGTAGGTATAAGTGAGAAGAGAGTCAAATCAAGAGATTCTAACTCCAATATTTGCACAGTGCCACCAGAAGAAAGGATTTGTTTGCTGTTTTCAGTCGCACTAAGGTTGTAGTCTGCCTGTTTCAGAGAACACACTCTTGTGCTGAGGAACCGGCAAATTAGCATCCTCAACAAACCCTTGAGAAGTTAACAAGGATCTGCTGTGAACAAATTCCATTTTACTAACAGGTGCTTTTTGGTGATATAAAACTCTACTACTTTGCAGAAATAATTATAAAATGCTTTTTCTTAATCCCTAGAAGGCAGACCTTAACTGTGTAATCTAAAGAAACAATCAAAGCAAAATTAAACAAAATTAGCAGTATATGCCTGGAGCACAGTTCACTCAGGATTTAGATGACCTACATCACAGATGGATTATTTTTCCCTCTAGTTGCGAGAATGATTTAAACTTTTACTGACCTTCTGTGGTTAATTCAGACATTTTTCTCAAGTTTTCACCGCAGTCTACTTATTCAGTGAGCATAACAACTCTTACTTCTGAACGAAACAAAACTTCTGCCCCAGGAAAACTGTGGGATAGTAACCACGGATATATTGTGGTGTGTAAAATCAAGATAGAGGTATATTTTTCCAACTAGTGACATATCATTCTTCACTGAATCCTCCCTCCAAACTTGCCACTCCACTTATTAATCAAAGGTTTTATCCAGAACTACTCCTTTTTTTTTGCTTTAGGTCGTAAAGATGTCAGACAGCTGTGGGTGTAGGCAAGGGGTGATATAATTTGCTTTAAAAAAATTAAAATGAAAACAATCACTTGCACATTTACGTACTTGCCATTGCGTAAGCTCTTTTGCTCGCCTGTGCTACTGACAGAAAGCAGCTGTCATACAGTATTGCTCACGTTACTATATGGAAAACAAGGAGAAGCTTTAAAATAGATAGAACTCTTCCTCGAGTAATGCAGTACGGTATCTTTATGTTGTTCACTCTCTCCAACTGCAGTTGTGCTTCTCCTCTGATAGAGGAGGATCACTCTGAATGTTTATCAGAGTCCTTTCTGTAATGCCTTTGTGATTTCAAAAAGAAAACATGAAGTTTCTTCTTGGCAAACAAGCACAAACCTTTGGAAAGCTCCCGCAGTACAAACAAACGCTCACCATCAAGTTGTTTGGGACAGACAAGTTGCACTACACGTTTTGGCAATACTAAAGCGAGCTGTAAAGAAGGCTTAGACTTTATGCTTCAAATTGCTGTCACAGCACCAAGGAAGCTTGTTTAAAATTTAGCCTGCGCTTTGCATTATAACGTACCACATCTTTTCTTAACAGAGATCTTAAAATGAGCATGATCAGAGTAACAGAGAGGAGCTTCAAGATGTAATTAAGCGAGTGTTGGAGGAAGGGCTGTGCTTTCCAAACAGCTGGCATAAGTCTCCTGAGTGACTCCCTACAAACCCGACCCTTGGCTTGCCAAGCAGCAGTTTGTTTTGAGAGCCAGCAGCAATGCTGTTGCTCGCAACCGTTCCCTCTCCCTACTTACAGTTCGGTGGTGTTGGCGGGGATGTCCCGGGGAACCTGGACCACCTTGCTCTCCTGACAAATGAAGACCCTGCCCACACAGCGGCAGGCATGGTGCTGGCATCCTGAGCAGCCCACCAGGAAAACCAGCAAACACGTGAGGATTGGAGACATCTCTGCCTTCACATCTGTGCCCAACTCCTTCATCTCAAAGGAAGGAATGCAGGGACCTCCCAGCCCAACTCCCTGAATGGAAGATCCGCCCCAAAAGCTGGGACAAACCACGTGGCTCTTGGGGGAAGACTTCTCAGCAAGTTTCAGTTCATGGCCTCAGACCCTTTATGGCCTTAGAGTAGGAATGGAGATGAGCAACGCTAATTTTCCATGACAAAAGTATTTTATGTTTAAAGTGGTGTTGAAATCATGGGCCCCAGCTGAACTAACCAGGGCGCTTTTAATGCACTGGGTATCTGCACCGGGAAAAGGTCCTTCCTTCTCAGCTACACTATTTTGCATGTCTTATTTGGTTAGACCAAGGGACAACAAACCATTTTTACTTTCTACAGCCCAGGCACTTGTGTCCCTGAAGGAGAGGCACTATTTATGCTCCCCGTCATGGATCCAAGAGCCCCCTGCTTTTGTATTGCTCCTAGGCAAAAGAAATGTGTTATTTTTTTATAGGGTATATTATCTATTTGATAGGTTAAAAGCTATACAGTCCTAAGGCCAGAGCTAAATAGCACATCTTTATTTTCAACTGTGATTAGTCTTCATGCACTTGCTGATTCATCTCCTCTTCCTCTTGGCACCTTTATAGCAACCCAAACAGGAGAAAATGCCACAATGCCAACAGTCCCTGTGGACTGGTAAACTAATTTCATCATCTGGAAAAAAAATCCAGAAATATACAGAATTACTATTTGTGACACAACAGGAATAAAACAGCTTCAAGAATATCATCATAAGCCCTGGACACTGAATCCCATCTTTGAGTCCTTATTTGTCTTGTTTGCTTTTTGACTGAGCTAAAATATTTTTCTTGTTACAAATATTAATCCTTGAAGGAAGGACCTTGCAAACTCTTTCCTGTCACTGAGTCATGCTGCACCAGGGTATCGTATGGAAACAGGGTTTGTCTACAAGACACCTGAATGAGAACTTTGGATGCAAAGGTGGGGGGTTTTGTTGTTTTTTGAGGGTTGTTTGTTTGTTTTTATTTTAAACTGTAAATAGCTGTTTCGGACACACAGAGCTTTTAAATCACATGCATTTTAAGTGAATTCTGGAGCTGGATTGCCATGAGTAATTCTGCTGAACCTGACTCACGTTCAATCCCTCACATTGCTTGGAAGGATTTTAATCTTGTTAAAAGCAGCTGTTAGGTTGTTTTTCTGTTTTTAATTGTTTTTCTTTTTCTTCTCCCATAATCAAAAAGTTTAAGCAAATGTAATGAGACACCAGACAGCATCTTTTCTCCAAAGTGTGCTGGCCGAAAGATTCCACCATTCTCACCTTTAAAATAAACCTCAAACTGTAGATGTTTCTGAAAGGAGCTAATTACAATTTTTAAAACTAATTCAACGAATTCTTTAAGTTACCCTAAATTTACCAGCTATCACCAAATATTTGTTATTTTTTCCCCACTCATTTAAGACTACTCAAGATGAGAACAGTGATATTCACACAAAAAGGGTAAAAAAAATCATGACAATCTCTTTCTAACAACAGTAGGCTTGTAATGAATTGTAAGAGTACTCATTTAGCTGTATGTGTAAAATAGAGTCCATTTCGCTAAGGTGTCTGAATCAGTTTCATGAGAATGACAGTGACTGCCAGAAAAAAAAAACCTCTAAAACATTAGTGACTTTTTCCTCATATATATATATATCTATATCTGTCTGTCTATCTAATCTATCTATGTCTCCTTTCCTTTGAAAGATCCTAGACATACAAGACCTTCTGAAATGAGTACAGCCTTTAGTTTCCTTCATACTCAATAGGATGAAAACTGCAGAAGTCTATCCTATGGTCAAACAAATTCCCATTTAGTAAAAAATTGCTGTAGCCCACTGCAAGTTGGACCAGCTAGACACTTCAGGATTTAAACAAATGCTGGGAAGACATGTTTTCTGGTTTTGTCTTTTCAGTAACATGTATCTAGTTTCTACAGCTGTAGATTGAAAGTAGGCTGAACCCCCCCCCCCCCCCCCCAAAAAAAAACCCCACAAACACAAAAAACAAACCAAAATGTGACGCTTGAGGAATATATAGAGCACAAGAGCATTTGGTTACAAATGAATGTAAGCCATATCTCTTCATCCTGAAGTACATCAATATAAATGGTCTTGTTATACTGATGAAATGGACAGTAATATTTACGACATAGTTTAAAAAGTGGTAACATTCTCTGAATGTCAAAATAATTTGCACTGATATGAAGACATTACAATTTGATTAACTTTGGGTTTCATATATCAAACCACAAAATTTGTTTCAGATAATAGTAAAAATTCTATATGCAAAAGTCAGGAGATGAAAAAATATCACCAGGTCTACAAGAGATCTTTCCAAATATTGGTGACTTTCAAAAATATAGCAAGTGTGCTTTATTTTAACATGACTAGTAAAACACAGACATTTTAAAACATCAAGTCAGGCCCAGCAGCAAATCATGAGCATAATGAAGAAAAATTGAAGGGAGGTTGGCTCCTTCACTTTTTTTTTTTTTTTTGGTGAGGCCATTTTATGAGTATAGTACACATTGCTTCACTTTCATTTACAGCAGTTAAGAGTGAGCTGACGATTATTAAATAACTAAAAAAACCCCAAACCCCAAGATTCTCTTGAAATACCATGGAGATAGGACTTTGAGGTAAATATCCAGATATCATTAAATTCAATAAAATCAGACTAGTATGCAAAATGGAACTTACATTTCATTCATATTAGAGCAAGCACTAATTCAGGAGCACACTAAAACTATCTGAGGATAAATGAAGATTCAGAAGGATTTCCAAGTTGTTTTATACATAGGATCGAAGGTCTTGAAGAATAGACTCTTGTGTCTATTAATTTTTTGAACTGGGCATCTCTGTCTTGATTTCTGTTCATGACTGTCAAATGACAGACGGCTGCATCACTACAGTCCCCTGGATGGATTAATCAGCTGATGATCCTCTCTCTACCAGTTCAGGAGCACAACTGTCTCCTTTAAGGAAGAAAATCCATGTAAAGGGAAAAAATGCCAAGATAGATACCTCCTGGTCTCTTTCTGGGGAGGTTGCACTCACAAGTCCTTCCTGAGCACCAGGTTGGAGCTACAACCATGCCTGAAAACCCAAAGGACCTGTTGCAGGAGATCCATGAGAGCTACTTAAAGCGAGTCATAAATATGTCCCACATCTTTGTGCCATCACAGGGTTTCATACTTTTTCCTTGTAGCTTGTTCAAAGCAATGCAGGGGGAAAAAATCATGCCTCCATAGACCTCCTCAGCTACACACTCTACCACCTTCAGAGAATTATGTGCTAGGAACAAGGACTTATATCATGGAGATGGCTGACTGTGATGCACTGTCATTGAAATACATACTGTTTAAAGTATAAAGGCAGAGATGTTGGTGCTTTCAGATATTTGTAAGAGCCTTATCTTTGCATCCATTTGCAGAAGAACAATGCTCCAGCTGGCAAATTGGTCTTGAGAGTGTAAACTGTTTTCCTGAGTAAGGAAACAGAAATTTCCCCAAATTGAAGCACTGTAGCAACAGACATGCAATTAAGTGAATTATGACAGAAACTCAATGATGATGATATAGATTATGAAATTAGATGGCTTCTGGGATAAATAGTTAATTCAAGGTTATATGGTCACCAAGGGATCTTTTTTAAGACAGTAGTAGAGGAGTCTGGTTGATAGGGCTGGCCTCTAACGTCAGCATTGGCCTCTAAAATTAGCATTGGTCTAATTCTGCAAGCACTGAGCCAGAGGAACCAAGGGCTTTTGCAGATCCCACCCTCTGACCAAGCAGTGGTGCCTGTCCTGGGACACGCTGTTGCCTGGATTGATGAGGATACAGCAGGAAATAAAAAAGAGCCATGCCAGCTCTCTCCCTCTTGCCCTCACTAAACTTGCTCCAAATATACTGAAATGACTCTAAGCCCTTCCACCACGGTGCAGACGTGGTCACCTCAGCATCTAAATCGAGCGGTCGGAGGTGTGGGAACAGCTCTTTTCCACAAGGCTGGGGTGTTGAAGTGTATCAACCTACAGGCAAGCAAGTTCACAGCATTTCTGCTTGTGTTTCTCTCTTGAAACACAACATGACACCTAATTAAGTAAATGTGCTTTCTGCTGATGCTTCCCAGCCTCAGAATAGTGTTTTATTACTGAATGCCACTGTAACACTGGCTTTTCTTAACCGTAAGTGTCCTATAAAAGCGTGTAGGCAAATAAATTGCCTGTATGAACAGATGACACACAAACCACATCTAAATGAAGTTTGTCCTTCGAAGAGTGGAGACTTCTCACTCTTTTGATGATTTCCAGCACATAGGTTCTCCCTATGGGTTTACAGGCAGCAATAGCACCTATTGTCCTGACTACCATGCTATGATCAGAAAAGAGTGTTTTCTATTCTGCTTGCAATGTGAGATGTAAGTGATAGACACTGAAGAGGAAATTAATAAAAAAGGAGTTTGACACATCATTGATTTACCTTTTGTGAATGACCAACTTGGGTTTTAAAACCAAGGCTGACAGACCATTTACCTGATAAAAATATGTTTTAGGCTTCTTTCCAGAAATAGTCTTTCTGAACAGATTTTTTTTTTCAGCATCGTGTTTTTTCATAAATGGGGATTATTTTTAAATACATTTGAATGGCCAAGCTTTATCTGTACCCTAAGTGTTGAGCACATAAAATCAGTGTTGAGTACATAAAACATTAAACTAGCCGAATAAAAGCAGTAGCTTATTGCTCTCTCCGTTCTTTTAGCCAGCTGCTCGCATGCAACCTTAACCCTAAAAAAAAAAAAGTGGAGATAGTAAATTAGCCACCAGAGGGAGCGCATTCACTCGAGAAAACACACTAGTATAAGGAAAGGATTAGAAACTGTATGGAATTATGCTCATGCAGATTTCCTGTGGCTGTCTGGCTTTTGACTTCAAAACATGGCTGTGATTAGTTCCCTTTAAATAGCACCTCTGCAGACCGCAGAACAGCATGCCACATGGCATTGCGTTTAATGCAGCAATAACCAACCGTACTGTGTCTCTTGCATCCCTCCTGTTATCCATCCCCCACTCCTTAAAACCTAATTAGCATCTGATGTAAATGGCCCTGCCTATCTGTTTGACTAGGGAAGGATGCTGCCCAGTGCGGAAGGGCCTCAGACACTTCTAACATTTTTGCTGACACTTCTCAGCAGTGAGCATGTGCTTGTGTTATGATCTGTGGGAGCAGGGGAGTTACGACTTACTTTATTTCACTCTGCCCCAATACTTTTGTGGCTTTGATGGCTGACAAGCTCCCACCCAGCCCTTTATCTATATAATTTTTCAGAGGCAATCTGAGGATATAAGCACCTCATGTATTTTTGGACTACGGGAGACATATGTAAGAGACAACACTGAAGTCAGAGAATAGTCTTTGCCATCCCGTCTAGTACTGCTCCCCAGGTTCAGGTCTGTTCATCCCCAGTCGATAATAAAAGACGCAGCCCATCTGCTAGGTTTCTATCACATGTCTGTAGAAGCACAGTTATAGAAGTACTTTTGCTTTGCACTGTCCGTGAGTGGGTTTGACTAGACCAAAATGATGCACAAGAGACACCAAAGCCTGCCTAGAGTTGCACTTTGGATCATATATTCTTCCCCGACATCTTTCCGAGCCAGCAAAGCATATCTGAAGACCAGAGATGTGAGGCAAGAGAAACCTTGCCTAAGTGCAGCGTCAAGTAGACCTGCCTACGGACAATAATAACCATACATTGATCACGTTGGCAGCAGTAGAACCTCATGAAATCCAACAGGGACAAATGCAAAGCCCCAAACCTGGGGAGGACGAACCTGCTGCAGTGATACAGGCTGGGCACTGCTTGGCCAGGGAACAGCTCTGCCAGTAGATTGAGAGAAGTGATTACTCCCCTTTACTCAGCACTTGTTAGACCACATCAACAGTACTGCATCCAGTCTGGGACACCCAGCAGAACGACATCATTTAACTGGGGGGAGTTCAGAGAAGGCCACCAAGATGGTCAGGGCAGAAGCTCCTGCCCTGTGAGCTGATGCTTCGAGACCAGGGCTTGTTCAGCCTGGGGAAGGGATGAGGACCTAAGAGCAGTCCCCAGCGCCTACGAGGAGGGCATCAAGAGGTGGACCCAGGATCACTGCAGAGCTGTGGGGTGGGAGAACAAGAGGCCACAGGCATGCGTTGAAACAAAGAGACATTCAGATTGGCTACAAGGAGATAATTTGTCATCTTGAGGACAGTCAAGAAGTGGCACAGGTTGCTAGAGAGGTTGTGCTGTCTCCTTCCATGGAGGTTGAAAAGACCAGAGTGAATAAGCTGCTGAGCGACACAGTCTGACCTCACAGCTGACCTCACTTTGAGCAGGAGGTGGGACCAGAGATGTCCGAGGTCCCTTTTCCACCTGAATTCTTTTGTGATTCTACATATGGCTGAGAAAAAAATCTCCCTAGGAAGTTTAAAATAGAGACTGGCTATTCATGCTTCTCCTCAAACCTACACTATCAGTTGCTTTTGAGCATGTTTACTATATACTACTCAGCTATTAGCCTTTAATTCATAAATAAAGGAGAAATGTTTGAAAAAAATAGGCAGGCAATGCTTCCTGTCCACCATTTCCAAGTTCATGAGCCTGCCATACAGGAAGCTTTGCAGTTTAGCAGCAAACCTAAACCTCTTACTCGCTGAAATTCAAGAGGCCATTAATACTTTCAAGTACAATGTATTATGAAATAAAATGAGTTGAAGAAACTTTACCCTAGTAGTGCCTCCACAACGTGTCATGTAATTAGCATCTCCTATTAAAGAAAGAGAGCACCCTGGCACAGCATGCATGAAGAATTTCAAGTATTGAAGTACAGAGATATCTGTAGAGAGAAAACTTGCTTAACTCCTCTAGTACTTAGAACCTGCCCATAGACAGTGCTACAACCTGT
This sequence comes from Pandion haliaetus, assembly GCA_013401275.1. NCBI lineage: Eukaryota > Metazoa > Chordata > Aves > Accipitriformes > Pandionidae > Pandion > Pandion haliaetus. Next base: position 160,297 of record VYZV01038702.1, on the reverse strand, counting down.
TGTTTGGCCAGAGCAGCTAAGTTTGCTGAAATTCGTTCAGATCGGATTAGCATTTCAGGCATTGAAATACATTAAAGAGGTCTGAAATGGAGATATCTTTACAGCATAGCATAGGTCACTTAACTTTCTACTTCTTATGTCTTTATTTTCAAGGTACTCTGCAATGCATAAAACTGTATCTTCTCTTTTCTTGACCTTATGCAGTTTAGGAGAAACTGTCTCTGCATGAGAAAATGAAGAGCTCAGCCCTGATTGATACATGAAAGATACTAAATATCCTTACGGGAAATTAATTTCATTCTGACACTTAATACAAAAAAAAAAAAAAAAAAAAAAGGAGGAGGAGAGGCAAGAATGACAAATTAACATTTGTTAAGGCCTCTAAAGAAGATGCAAATGACTAACTAATCCCTGTAGCAGATTGAAGAAAAAGGAGAAAAAAAAATGAAAGCATTGTGCAATTAGTGTAGGTTATTAATATTGATAGAGGAAAGATAAAAAAGTGGCTCGAATATTTTGCAAGAGTTACAGTGTGTTGTATACTTCTTACCTTCTGACAGGTAGGCTAAATAAGCTGCCTGAGGTGATAATTAGGAGCCAAAGAGTCACCAAGTTTTTTTTAAGACTATACAGTGAAAATGAATATTGCACCTTTGTTTTAAAGCATCCCTAAAAGGGCATCCAAAGTTTTTCCTACTCTTGCTGAAGCTTTCACAGCAAATAAAAAAAAATTATTTTACTGCGTTCAGTGACTGATGTGGAGCTACATTAAAACCTAAATATTGATCCTATCTCTGGCAGCCATTCTCCTCTTCCACTCTTCCCTGCTCTTCCCGCTGGGACTCCTCAGCTGCTGCTGAACAGTACTATTTTCCACAAATACATCCACTGAAGTTAATAAGATTATTTATGGAACAAGGTTCTGCCAAACATGACTAAAAAATTCAGAATCTGCCCCTTAGCGTATAAAATAATGAAAAATGACACATGCACTTAAATGTAAGCAAATTAACATTGAAAGGAAAGCTGGGCATGCCTAATTCTTTATGCAACTGGAGTCCTGGCAAAATAAGAGAAGAGCAGCTTCGAGTTGCTTCAGCAAGCTTGAATTGGTGCTGTAAGACTGTCCAGTGAAATATTCCTCCTTGGAATAGTTTTCTTTTGGCACTTTTTCTGCCAGGAAGCAGGTTATTATATGGAAGGTGACAGAGAAGAGCCTCCGATTCTTGATCTGCCTGCAGGTGCTCTCAGGGCACAGGGAGCAGGTCAGTCATAGCTCTCTGCAAAAGAAGGAGAATAAGGTCCTGCCATTGCTCTTAGGGCAAAGAAAAAAATGGCAGGTAGACTAAAGAGATTCTGCAGATGATGAAAAAGAAGCTTCTCCATCTCTCTCGGGTACTTTATAGTCCTCATTACCCTGTTATCAAAGCGCCTCACAATTCTAAAGCCCATTTTTGTCCCCACTTCTATAGCACAGAAAGACCTCTAGCATCATTTTACAGATTATACAGTTTAAGTGTCAGGGAAACTAATGGCGCATCCACAATGTGGTGGTGGGTGGATCCAACAAGGTGCAGAGCAGAGATCCATCCCCAGAGGCAGATCCCAGGTCTGTGTGCAACAAGTACGTGCCCAAGCCAGGAAGCTGTGCTTCGGGGCCCCACACTGCAAACACACACACATAGGACTCCTGACCTCCCTCCGGCCCACCCACAGCTGCTTTTGGGATCTGCACTTCCAGCTGTGACCTGGCAATGGAGGAGGAATGCTACTGCCTGGACCCTGGGGAACTCACTGGCATCCATCAGGGGAAGCCTGGGGAAGGACAGAAACGCAATGAGGTTCCCCCTCACATCGTAGTCAACACCTCAGCTTCCCATTGACTCTAAAACTCCATCACACCTGACATTTACATAGGACTTAAACAAATTTTACAAGCCACAGTTGAAATCCCAACAGATGTATAGCTACCCAAATGGAAACTTGGCCAGTGTACCAGAAGTTCCTGACCTGTGTAGGAAAAAAAAGTGCTAACATATTTGTGTTAGCCTGCCCACCCTGACAGAGTATATGTCTTGCACTCAGAAAGGGTCTTCCGGCTGCTGCCACCCTTGTGACAATGCTGGTATATGCTTCACTGATGGGTTAGAGGAGAAAAGTGTTAGATATCCAGAAAAGATTTAAATTTATTGAATGCTGTAAACTCAAAGGAGAAAGAAAGGCCATACTCCACCAATATAATTAATTTCTTACCTCCACTACAATTTTCCTTATCCTTTTGACCTTATCCACCTGACATGGTTTAGCATGATATAATTTATCAAATGACACATCCTATTGTGTTACATCTGTCTGAGATGGAGAAAAGCAAGTACCATTGGACTAAGCTGACAACAATTTAGGCACAACAACCCGACCCAAAACTGCCTGTGGAAGTCTGCAAGATTATTTTACCCTTCACGATTACGTTTCTTTGCTGTTTTTAAGATGGACCGCAAAGGTGAAGCACAATCTGTTAAATGCTGAAAAACGAAGTGATGAAGACCACACCTTGGCTAATTTTTGCTAGACCAGGTGAAGTTCAAAATGCCTGGAGACCAAAGGGCTCACAGGTGGGGTTTTGTACTTAAAAGTATCTACACAGTATTTTACAAACCTGTTCTGCACATGCTCCAAGCTGAGCAAAAGTCTTATTAGAACTCATTAATTCATGCTCAGTGCTAACCAATCTTACTCATATAACTCCTGATTAGCCTAGCATGTGGGTAAAGTGACCTTGCCTTTGCTTGCAAAATAACCTGTGGCATGCCCTTGGAGAGAGAGCACCATGTTGCCAGCCTCAGGTAGATTACCGGTGCTTGTCTAAATACAAAGTAAAAGAAAATTGCTTTGCACCCTCCCAAACCACAGCAGCTTTGGGAAGCAGAAAGAAGGCTCCTGGCCACATGTGGATACCCTCTTACAGAGTGCAGGAAGGCTGAAAATTTCCTTATAGATTCACCACCCCAGCATAATCTGTTAAACTTGGGCTTGCAGTGGTGTCCTCAGGAGCCAGTTATGCCTGTTTGCTACTCTGCATGAGCAAAGCGGTTTCTGTCTACTCAGGATATGGGGCTACTGTTGGGACCAGTTTAAGCTGTCCATCCCTTCCATGCCTGGCAGTGTAACCATAAGCGTCAGTGAAGAATTATTCCCAAACTGTATGACATTCACCAAACTCTCAAGGTTTTCTATTTTTGTGCTGTCTCCCACAGCCCCCATAAACATTTCACCGTCTATGCAAAAACCATGAAGCAAACCCGATTCCAACAACGGACCCATTGAGTTAATGTTGACACGCTATTTATACCAGTTGAAGATGAATGTGACAATAAAAGAAACAGAAGAGTGCCAATAAGATACAACTAACATTATGGAATATGAAGGGATATAAGCAAGAAGGAGCCAGGCCATGTTTCCCTTGACTTCAGTGCAGCTATGCCAGAGCACCACTGCTGAAGATTTAGCCTGCAGCAGTCTGGATAAACAGCTTGCCTCTGGATCAGAGCAGCAACAGTAAGACATCAAAAAGGCAACAAATCTCAGAGAATGGTGGTACAGATGTGCTGCTGGGCTCTAATATAATCAGCTTTTATGGAGAGCTTTCCATCGTTTGCTCTTAAGGCCTCATTGCAAGGCATTATCTGGCCAAACAGTGTATGAAGTAGCACGTAATAATGATCACCTACAGGAAACTCAGGTAGTGCAGCACACAAGATGAGGAGCTATTCTTACCTCACTTATTACCCAGGAGCTGATTCAAGGAGTAGTTACAGTTGAGCCATTAAGCCACTGGTCACCTTAATATAATCTCAATTCAAATTCATTATAAGAGTGATTTTACCAAATGCTAGCAGTGACACTGAACTGTGGGAAGAGGATTGAATTTTGAATGAGGAAGAAAATTACTAAAAAAGACTCTCTGGGGAAAAAAAAAAACCACTTTAAGAAGTTAAAATCTTTAGCTTCTACATGGTTGTTATGCCACCCTGCCGTACTAGCATACCAT